>JALIZH010011080.1:0-38926 GCA_030522465.1 Rhipicephalus appendiculatus
AACGCAGGCAAAACCACGAAGAGCATAACCATCTCATATTGAGCACGCGATGTTGCCAAGGAGAACTCTTCTTCCTTTTGTTTTTCGAGCGCCTTGATGATATTAAGTGCGGAGCACTCTAGGGGCCCGGATTGTCGTATGTTGTATATCGCCGCTTGGCGTAAAACAGGCAAAACCACGTATAAAAATTGGAAAAAAAAGATGAAGCAAGCAAAAAAGAGAAAGGGAGAGAAAGAAAGGAAGAAAATATGAAGAAAATTAGAAAGGGCAAGACCGAGAAAAAAAAAGCCAGATAAAGAGAGAGGAAGAAATCAATAGTAATAAAGAAAGAAAAAAGACAGAAAAAAAGCCGGCAGATCTCACGCACTGTGGAAATCGATGTAATGGAAGCAGCCAGGAAGGAGCAAATCATGCTTTACATAATTTGCATGGCATGTTTTACATGTTACGACCTGTCGTTTGTGTTCGTCATACAGTCACGTCGCGATATACCAATTTTGGCGTATGTCAAGCTAGTGAACTGGACGCAAGCGCACCATGAGCGTGGCATGTAAATGGCATTGCAGATTACATGCATGCCAAGATTTTCATGTTACCATCTGCCACTTATGTTCGTCATACAGTCATGTCACTCAATACCAAATGTGGTGTATATTAAGCTAACGAAACGGCCGCGGGCACGCCATGAGCGTGGCATGCAAGTCATGTCGCTCATGAAGTCATGATTTCCATATTACCACTTGTCATTTATGTTCGTCATACAGTCATGTCACTCAATGCCACATTTGGTGTATCTCAAGCTAACGAAACGGCCGCGAGCGCGCCATGAGCGTGGCATGCAAGTCATGTCGCACATGACAAGTCATGATTTCCATATTACCACTTGTCATTTATGTTCGTCATACAGTCATGTCACTCAATACCAATTTGGTGTATATCAAGCTAACGAAACGGCCGCGAGCGCGCCATGAGCGTGGCATGCAAGTCGTGTCGCACATGACCATAGGTCGGCAAAGCTTTTGGAGCTCACTCAGACTCACTCATGAAACATGTTTTGCGCTTTGGGCTCACTCGGACTCAGACTCACCAAATTTTTCTGAGCCGGACTCACTCGGGCTCACACTCACGAAAATTTTCTTCGACCGAACTCACTCAGACTCAAACTCACCAAAACATTGCTCACCCGGACTCACTCAGACTCAGACTCACGACTCGATCTGAGTCTGAGTGAGCCCGAGTGAGTCGACTCATGAGTCCGTTAGCCTAGAATTAGGTTTTTCGACGATGGTGTCATTTGCGCTTTAACACAAATATCTCATGTAATCGGTGCTCTTCTTGACGCCTTTTGATATAGTACGTTCGAATACGAGTTATGAGTGCTCGCAAACCAGTAAGGTCATTTTTATTATAAGAGATGACCCCATAAAATATATTTATCAAAAACTTCCCTGGATGAATTGGCGGAGGGGGGGCAGGTCAAGGCACCCCCCTACGTAGTTCGCGCCTCTGATCAATAAATATTGAAATGGTGCATGAACGACAGTGCTTCGGAATAGCTGTGAGTGGACGTGAGTATGAACTTGAATCTAGGTAAGGCTTATAGTAATGCTTGAGATGAGTGGATAGGATCATAGGTCGGCAAAAAAAAGTGGAACTCACTCAGACTCACTCAATAAATATATCTTGCGCTTTAGACTCACTCGGACTCAGACTCACCAAAATTTTCCTGATCCGGACTCACTCGGACTCACACTCACGAAAATTTTCTTCAGCCGGACTCACTCCGACTCAGACTCACCAAAATATTACTCACCCGGACTCACTCAGACTCAGATCACGGCTTCATCTGAGTCTGAGTGAATCCGAGTGAGTCGACTCATGAGTGAGTTTGCCGACCTATGCACATGACAAGTCATGATTTCCATATTACCACTTGTCATTTATGTTCGTCATACAGTCATGTCACTCAATACCAAATTTGGTGTATCTCAAGCTAACGAAACGGCCGCGAGCGCGCCATGAGCGTGGCATGCGTCATGTCGCACATGACAAGTCATGATTTCCATATTACCACTTGTCATTTATGTTCGTCATACAGTCATGTCACTCAATACCAAATTTGGTGTATATCAAGCTAACGAAACGGCCGCGAGCGCGCCATGAGCGTGGCATGCAAGTCATGTCCCACATGACAAGTCATGATTTCCATATTACCACTTGTCATTTATGTTCGTCATACAGTCATGTCACTCAATACCAAATTTGGTGTATATCCAGCTAATGAAACGGCCGCGAGCGCGCTATGAGCGTGGAATGCAAGTCATGTCGCTCATGAAGTCATGATTTTCATATTACCACTTGTCATTTATGTTCGTCATACAGTCATGTCACTCAATACCAAATTTGGTGTATATCAAGCTAACGAAACGGCCGCGAGCACGCCATGAGCGTGGCATGCAAGTCATGTCGCACATGACAAGTCATGATTTCCATATTGCCACTTGTCATTCATGTTCGTCATGGAGTTATGCCACTCAATACCAAATTTGGTGTATATCAAGCGAACGAAACGGCCGCGAGCGCGCCATGAGCGTGGAATGCAAGTCATGTCGCTCATGTCATGTCATGATTTCCATATTACCACTTGTCATTTGTGTTCGTCATACATTTGGTGTATATCAAGCTAACGAAACGGCCGCGAGCACGCCATGAGCGTGGCATGCAAGTCATGTCGCACATGACAAGTCATGATTTCCATATTACCACTTGTCATTTATGTTCGTCATAGAGTTATGTCACTCAATACCAAATTAGGTGTATATCAAGCTAACGAAACGGCCGCGAGCACGCTATGAGCGTGGAATGCAAGTCATGTCGCTCATGAAGTCATGATTTTCAAATTACCACTTGTCATTTATGTTCGTCATACAGTCATGTCACTCAATACCAAATTTGGTGTATATCAAGCTAACGAAACGGCCGCGAGCGCGCCATGAGCGTGGCATGTAAATCATACTTTTCATGACAAGTTAGTCATGATTTTCATGATATGACCAGCCATTTACGTTCGTCATACAGTCATGTTACGCCATACCAAATTTTGTATAAATCCCATTAACGATACGGCCAGGGGAGCACAAAGTCGTAGGCGGTTAGATAGCTAGATAGATAGATAGATACGCTCAAAGTCGCCGAAGTTCGCTAAGAAATGCTTCGCATTTAATACGGTAACACAGAAAAAGAAACAAAGAGCGGAGGAAAGAAAATGAAAACCGAAGAGAAACAAAGAATGCTGCCCAGCTCTGCACTACCTTCAGGTTTGGCACCACTACTGCGAAGCTGCCGTAATTTTTTTTTCTACCGTCTTTTCCGCCGCGGTACGATTTTTCAGTTAGCTGTGTTTGCGGTGTCTTGACTACTCTCTTGTTGCGGTGTTGGCAAACCCCGTCTTTTTATGGGCCCCAAAACAGCCTCTGAAAATACAAAATCGAGCGCATTGTTCTCTTATCGCGTTTCTCGTTTTTTTTTTGTTTTTTTTTTGCTCTCTTCATGACGCAAGAACGGTGAATCACGTGACATGATTAGGGCTCATACTCTCCATTGGTCCATATACGAGAAATATCAGTTGTGAATTGTCTCCTACCCTGTTTTGCATTGTATTCGCCCAGCCTTTCTTCCTCACCTCGCATGATTATCGTGCGCGATGAATTGATTTCGCTCCAGTTTGTGAGTTTACGATTGCGCAAGCGGAAATAACAGCGTGTAGCCGACTAGCTCGAAATCCCGATAGGCTCAACGCTTAGCGCTAACATTGTGCACATGCTTTCTGAAGAATAAGTGTCGAGAAGATATCGCCTGTAATAACTGTAGTGAAAGTGAGGACGAAACCAAAGGAACAGGCGCCGGATTATTTGATTCGTACAACGGACGAACTCTTTGCAGCGAAGACGATGCAGCTCTCCAGAAGAAAAGGCCACCCCGCATGTACGGTTTTTGTATATCTTTTACTGCGATAACGATTCTATGGGCACTGTGCAGAGGTTTTCGTCGTCGCAGTCATGTTCTGTATAAAGTCCAAATCAATAACTTTTGTGCGCGTATCGTATGCTGTGCTCGGGAATACAGGCTCGCGAGCGCTAGCGAGGAACACGGCTGAAGCATAGATGAAACAAGCTGCCCACCTCCGTCGTACGGAGGGCACAGTCGATAAGAGGGCCCATGCGATAACATCACTCCGCGTGCGAGGCCTGCCATATATTGCTCCTCAACCAGAAATCAAACGCCTTGTCTGTCTTTTGCTGGGCGAAGGAGTGTGAAGGGACACCGGGCTAAAGAGACTGCGTGGCTGGAGCCGCCACTGTGAACTTTGACTATAAGGGCGCGGTCGTATCATCAAACGGCTCGTATACCCTTCTACTTTCGAGCTACTGATACGAAAAACTGCACGAAAACCGTTTATATCCCGGAGGCGGCCGCATTCCCTTACACCAGCGTTTTGCAGTTTAGCGAGATCGGATGAAAAAGTTTCTTTTGAATATGTGGGGCTTTATGTCCCAAAATCACGATATGATTATGAGGGACGCCGTAGTGGAGGGCTTCGGAAATTTCGACCATCTGGTGCGCTGACACCGCACAGTACATGGGGCTCTACCATTTCGCCTCCATCAAAATGGGACCGCCACGGCCGGGATCGAATCCGCGACCTTCGGGTCAGCAGCCAAGTACCCTAGCCACTGATCCACCGATGCGTACCCGGATTTTTTGAAAAAGCATTAGCCGCTAGCCTTAGTTTGTTAGAACATTACATGTCGTTATCGCATTCACTGCTTCGCCCTATCGGGGAAAAAGATCTTTTTTTTTTTTCAAAGGACGAATTTTTTTTCAAGGGACAAATTTCTCGCCCCACCAAGTCTTGAATGTCGAATCTACCCCCCCTCCCCCCCCCCCCCCCTGCGCCACGCCGCCGCCGGTCCGATGAACCCCGCGCCGGTGTGGCGCCGCCGCCGGAGGTGGAAGCACCGGCGCGCCGCCGCCGGCGATTTTGGGACCGGCGCACAGCTCTCGTCCCGAGTGGCGCCGCATCGACCGCGAGCCTTTAGAAAGGCGTGGTCGCCGTCCACGATCGCGTTGTTGGCGACTGAGGCTTTGGCGGCCGCAAGACTTGCTTCGTTTTCCTTAGAAGTCGGCGCCCGTGAACTGCGTGGACGCTATGATCGTGTCGATAGCACCTGCGGCATCGTTCGCAGCGGCTGCGATAAGCAGTACTTTCATTTTCGTCGCATGCCGTCAAAACTGCTTAGTCGTTATTCGTGAGTGAGCACTAGTAAGCCTGGCTTCTTCCACAGTGGCTGCGGCGCTCAGAAGTTTCGTTTCGACTCTGTGCGTGCAGGCCGCGCCGATACCTTAAAGACTGTGTGGACCTTGCCAGTGATGCTGTCCTTAGTGACAAAGGTTTCGTCCACAGGGGATGCGGCGCTGAGAAGCTTCAATTCGACTACACCTGACGACAACTTTTTGTGGCAACACAGCCAAAGCTACGTGGGTGGAGCGTCTGCTCATGTGTCACTACGCCATGTACACTCCAAATAAAAAAAAATGAGACTAACTGTGGATATAACGTTGCGCATAAATGACACGGACACAAGAAGAGACGTTGTAACACACAGGGCCCTGTGTGTTACGACGTCTCTTTTTGTGTCCGTGTCATTTATGCGCAACGTTATACCCACTAATGGCAAGCCAACAGGCCCAAAATAGCAACCTTGGCGAACTAACTGTGGGTTTTAGTCCTCGAGACCAACAGTTACATACTCTCCAAAAAGACGAACTTGTACGAGATGGCTTAAATGTATGAAATTGTGGGAGTAACCGTTTAGTATACAGTTTGAAAGGGAGCAAGAGAAGGACGAACGGCAACGGTTGCTTTCGACACGCAGCCGTTGCTCTCCTGCAGCACGCCGGAGGCAAATGTGCACGCACCTTAGAGGTCAATGCAGGGGCCACATTTTATTCCGGGCTAGCATAAGGAAAATACTTTTTGTAATGAACAGAGAGATACGCACGCTAATAAAACGCATGGTTCAGATAAAACGCCAGCACCCGAAGCTGCTGCCGTCGCAAGTCAAATGGCGTATTTGCGTATAGAACAGGGAAAACCGCAATCTAACACTACTTTATTCACTGAATACTGAATAAATAGGAAACTTAAACACCAAGATCACGTGTGCATACGTCAAGAAAGATATGAGAATTACACATGCGCAGCCAGAAACCCCCTCTCCACTGTACAGGCTGATAGAAGGGTCACTAACACACGCAGATGCCTTCTGCGATATAGCAAAAGCTTCAAGGACCAACCGTGCGTTCATATTTCCACTTCTACCGATAATCTTAATCTCATTCAGCCGAGGATCACACGTGCACTTATTGCATTGCTCAGCTAAATTAGTTTTTGTCCTTTTTCTTTACATTTTGCAGATGCTCCCTCGCTCTGTCAATTATGCAGCGTCCCGTTTGGCCTATGTAGTTCTTTCCGCAGCTAAGTGGAATTTCGTATATCCCTCCGACTGCGCATTTGACGAAAGGCCTCACATCCGTTTGTCGCAAGGTGCTGTTTTCTTCCCACTAATGCGGGAGCAAGAACAGACAGCTTCTTTGGGGCCGAAAGAACTATCGGAACCCCATATTTCCCAGCGACTTTCTTGAGGGAGTGCGACACTCGGTGCACATAAGACAGAACTTCGGGCCGCGTCACACGCTGAGCACTGTCCGCTGCTGCTGCATTTCTTGTGCCCTTAATCGATTCAGTGTCAAGCTGCGGTTTCTCTCACGCTTGCTTGACATACCAGAAATATTGTTCGCAAAGTTCAGAACATCACTTTGTTAGCTACTGCACCCAGCTACGATTCCAGCTTATTGTGAAATGATTTACTTTGTAACTCTCCGTTCAGGAAAAAATTCTTGCTCCTCAAAATACACATGAAATATATTGCTTTAAAAATTACGCAGTATGCTAGAAAAGTAACTGCATATTTGAAATGAACATACACACATATACATAAACTCAGCAATTTTTTTTTAAGAGAGAGAAATAAAAAAATAAGTGCGATGTCCACTCTTAAACGAGTGCCGACACAAAATTTTCAAGGAGAGATAACCTGTGAGATAGATATGTTAGGACACACACGCATCATCTACCAAATATCAACGGATAATGTAGCCTAGAACATATTTAGAAGGAATTTTAAAGTGCATGTTGTCGTGAGTTCGAGGAGCGCGAAGAAGAAGCGACTCTCCACATGGCTTGCTGGTAACAAAAACGTTTATTTAACAGGCGCCCGGACGCGCCTGCCCTCGGAGTGTAATCCAATCCGCGCACCGGGAGGGAGCGCTGGGCTGTCCGTCGTTTACACTACGCGGCGCGTGCGTGTTACAGTAGGCGAGGCGCCATGCCACATCTCCCTCTCTTAAGTGACAACCCCGTAACGGTCAGGCACAAAGACTCTGCGGCCTGAACGGGTGGTGGTTGCTGGAACCCTCGATGTCTCTGCTGGGGCATCGTTGACTGTCGTGGGCAGTGAATTATTGCTGTCGGTTCGCAGCGAGTCACCTCGCTGGGACGGAGCTCCGTTGTAGAGGGCAGCTTGCGGTCCCGCGACTGGCGACGGCTCGAAATCGTCGTCAGAGTCGAAGAGTAACGAGCAGGGAGGTGGTTGCGCTTTCTTTTGTGAGGCCGGCAATGGGACGAGCATCTTTCTGTTTCGACGCACGTGTCCGCGCTCTGTTTGGACCCAGTAGGAGCGGGGACTGTCTGTGTCACGAATTTCCGCGGTCTAGAGAGAAACAGGACTCTGTAATCACAACAGAAGTCGTTTATGTAATAACACTAAAGGCAATGCAAACAAACAACAACCTTAACTCTGAAGCACAGCAAACTTTACACTTACGCACGTAAAGATAACTAATGATGAAATAACCCACTATCATGCTACCACACTTAACAACCAGGAAAATAGAAAAACGTAACGTTCTAACCGTCCACAAGTGTTGCGGCGGCCCTTCCTTCGACGTGGCGTTTGACGTCGGTCACCACAGTGTCGACGCTGCGTAGACGTATGCTTCCGTTGCGATGACGGAGCTTCTTCGAAGGATCCACGTAGCACTGGACGTGGTCTGCCGCGCGCCAGACGAACTACACGAGTAGGCGGTTGACCCCGTGGCTGTGGATGCAGACAGGTGTCGGCTGCGTGGTCTGTCCCAGGCTTGCGGAATGATGGGAAAGCTCATGTCTCCAGGCCTTCCTTGCACATCTTCAGCTTCACCCACATTTGGTCCGGGCTTCCACGATCAGCCTCCACGTCTCCAGGCCATTGCTGGAAAGCCGACTGCCTTGCTCTCCGCACACGTCAGCCAAGCCTACTCCTTCGTTCTTCGCAGCCGCTGCTTCTCCTGTCACGAGCTCTTTCGAACCCCCGGGCCGATCCTTCTTCTTCGTTTTCTTTCTTCCTTCTCTATGGCGCGTCCTTCTGTCACGTGCATCGTCGTCTTCTTCTTTATTCACCGGCTACGGTTTTATTCGTGACAGTCTGCTTGTTGAGTTATCTCCCCCTCGCATTTGAGGTCTCTCACCCAGACACGGGTGTTTGGAGAGAGAGCTGGTAGCTCTTTGGCTGCATGACGATGGTTGAAATTTCGCCTCTGGCGTTGTTTTGCTTCGAGGTCCCTTTTCGTCGCTTGTTGTTTGTCGACGTTTCCGGGAACGAGGAGGGTGGGTAATACAGGAACTCGAGAGCGTAGCTGGCGTCCCATGAGCAGTTTAGCCGGACTGAGGCCTGTCGGCCCCGGCGTGTCTCTTTTTAAGCCAGTAGGGCGAGGTACGGATCTTCTGCTTTCTCGAGCAGATGTTTCTCTGTTTGAACGGCGCGTTCCGCTTCGCCGTTGGCCTGTGGATGAAGAGGGCTGCTCGTGGTGTGGTTGAAGCCGTATGCTTTTGCGAATTCCGCGAATGCCGAGCTCGAGAACTGCTGGCCTTTGTCGGATACCACTGTCACAGGGATGCCATGATGAGAGAAAATGCTTTTGAGGTGGTTAATGACGGCGTCTGCGGAGGTGGCAGCCAGGAGTGCAATCTCGGGGTACCGTGAGCGATATTTCCACACACATCAGGTAGTTCTTTCCCCAAAGTTGGAATAAGTCGATCCCCACCATCTGCCACGGAAGCTCTGGTGTAACTGTCGGCAGAAGCGGTTCAGCTCTTTGCGGTCGGTTTCTAGAGCAGGTGTCGCAGTTAAAAACCATTCGCTGAACTTCCGATGAAATTCCAGGTCACCACACAGACTACTTTGCCCTCGCTCTGCAGCGTTCGATGCCTTGGTGGCCCTCATGTAGGCGAGTGAGAATTTCGCTTCTCAGAGAATGAGGAATCACCAGGCGTGTTTCGTACAGCAGGCAGCCATCGTTTTCTGACAGACTTGTTCTGTACTGCCAGTATGGAGAGAGGGGGGGCTGGGACACTGCGTTTTTCCGGCCATCCACTGAGGCAAAAGCACAGCAGACGCTGGCAGACCTCGTCTTCCCTTTGAGCTTTCTTCACAGGATCGAAGGCGGAAGTTTGCAGGCCCATGAGTGCACCCGGCAGCAGTCCTAGACTGTTGAAAAGTTCGGGATGTCGTTCCTCGACGCGTTCTGTGGCATACAGAAACTTGACGAGTCCCAAGCTTTCGATCGCAGGGAATCTAAGGAGTGGATGCTTCAGCCGCTGCACAACGTAGACGACTTGGTTCGATCTTCGTGACCCCGACGTGGTAGCAGCGTCAAATTTTCCGACTACCTGAAGTGCCCTGACACTCGGTCCTGAGAGGGTTTCCCTTGCCGGCTGAAGATGTTCAGGAATTCCAGCAAAGGTAGCCGGGACCACAGAAACTTGAGCACCGGGGTCGATCTTTGCGATCAGTGAATAGCCATTGAGGTCGACTTCGACAAGCCTTGAGTCACGCTGAGCGTCGGCTGGTTGGTTCACGGCCCCAAGATACATCGCTGAGGTTCCTTGTTCGAGCGTTGAGATGTCTCTTGACGGAACTTTTCTACAAACACGAGCGAAATGTCCCCTTATGTTGCACTTTGAGCACTTCTCAGTCTTTGCTGGGCACAGAGAACGAGAATGAGGCGCTCCACCGCAGTAGCCGCACGATTGATTACTTGATTTCGTGGCGGTGTTACGCGGTCGCGGGAGGTTCTAGCTTTTGCCGCGATGATTGTGGGAGACGGCGTTGAAGGTGGACGGTCCCTCGGAGGCCTGAAGAAGCTGCTGCTGTTTGAGCACGGACTCCTTTTGGCGTGCCTTAGCGAGCGCCGTGGCGAGAGTGAGGTTAGCATCCAGCTGCAGAGCTTCGGAGAGCTTCTTGTCGCGAAGTCCAAGTACGAAGCGGTCGCGGATGAGGCGATCCCGCAAGTCACCGTAGTCGCACCTGTCTGCCATGTTATATAGGGCAGTGACGTATTGGTCGACGGTCTCGGAGGGCTCTTGTTGACGCCGATTGAAGCACGCTGACTCTTAGACGACGTTTCTAACTTGGACGAAGTGTGAGTCAAACTTCGCCTTGACGAGGTCGGAGTTTTTGTCGTCTTCCGTGGAGAGCGAGAACGTGTTAAATATTTGTCTCACTTGGCGAGCCCATTACGTAGAGCAGAGTTCGCACCTGCATTTCTTGCTCTTGTTGGACGAGTCCCGATGCATAGCGGTAGTCGTCGAACTCGAGAATCCATGCAGGCCACTCGGAGGCTCGATCAAACGTGAATGGCTGCGGAGGCTTTAGAGAGAAGCCTGTCGCCGCGCTCGTAGCTGCCGTAGCCGAGTCCGGTCATTGCGGTTGTTGGAAACCGTTGAGGACGACGAGAGCAGTGGCTAGAAGAGACGGCAGAAGTATCCCACTTCTGACACCATGTCGTGAGTTCGAGGAGCGCGAAGAAGAAGCGACTGTCCACACGGCTTGCTGGTAACAAAAAGCGTTTATTTAACAGGCGCCCGGACGCGCCTGCCCTCGTAGTGTAATCTGATCCGCGCACCGGGAGGGCGCGCTGGGCTGTCCGTCGTTTACACTACGCGGCGCGTGCGTGTTACAGTAGGCGAGGCGCTATGCCACACATGTCGCGCCACTGCACGTGAAACCCGCCTCTGGTTTCAGTGTACACAACCAGGCGCTACCTGCGCCATGAATTTGCGTAGGCTGGCACTATCCTTGCGAGTACTCTCTCCTAGCAGACCTTTTCAACGAAAAGAGAGGGAAGGCTTGCATGGCAGTACAAAAGCCGATGCCTTTGCGGGCCATTTTTGCTGGGATTATGCATAGTTACAATGTCTCAGAGTGGATTATAGCAGCACTCAGGAGGCCTTTCATGAAAAGAGTTGTCAACGCGGTGCTGATGTGCACGCACTTTCTGTGTTCACACAGAAACGACTCTGGTCCCCACCTCACTCGGTGCTCTCAGAAACCGAAAATGCAAATGTGCGTCTCCAAATAATTACCGTCGCGCGCTCGAGCAAATCAGCTTTGCAGCCGTAATAAGCGGATCGTTAGCTAATTATTTTGTCAGAAAAAAAAACAAGATACAAAACTTCTGTCAGAGCTCTTTTGAAGGAGCCACTGGCACAATGATAGTTGCCCCATAAGGATGGACGCAGTTCATGGACGCACCACAAGGATGGACGCACCGCAAGGATGGACACTGTTCATGGACGCATCACACGGGTGGACACAGTTCACGGACGCACCACACGGATGGACACAGTTCATGGATGCACCACAAGGAGGGATACAGGTCATGGACGCACCACAAGGATGGACTCAGCTCATGGACGCACCACAAGGATGGACACAGCTCATGGACGCACCACAAGGACGGACACAGCTCATGGACGCACCACATGGATGTACACAGTTCATGGACGCACCACAAGGATCGACAAAGTTCATGGACGCACCACAAGGATGGACACAGTTCATGGATGCACCACATGGATGGACACAGTTCACGGACGCAACACAGGGATCGACACAGCTCATGGATGTACCACAAGGATGGACACAGTTCATGGATGCACCACAAGGATGGATACAGCTCATGGACGCACCACATAGGATGGACACAGTTCATGGACGCACCACAAGGATGGACACAATTCATGGATGCACCAGAAGGATGGACACAGCTCATGGAAGCACCACAAGGATGGACGCAGTTCATGGACGCACCGCAAGGATGGACACTGTTCATGGACGCATCACACGGATGAACACAGTTCACGGACGCACCACACGGATGGACACAGTTCATGGAGCACCACAAGGATGGACACAGCTCATGGAAGCACCACAAGGATGGACACAGCTCATGGACGCACCACAAGGATGTACACAGTTCATGGATGCACCACAAGGATGGACACAGCTCATGGACGCACCGCACGGATGGACATAGTTCATGGGCGCACCACAAGGATCGACACAGGTCATGGATGCACCACAAGGATGGACACAGTTCATGGATGCACCACAAGGATGGACACAGTTCACGGACGCACCACACGGATGGACACAGTTCATGGATGCACCACAAGGAGGGATACAGGTCATGGACGCACCACAAGGATGGACTCAGCTCATGGACGCACCACAAGGATGGACACAGCTCATGGACGCACCACAAGGACGGACACAGCTCATGGACGCACCACATGGATGTACACAGTTCATGGACGCACCACAAGGATCGACACAGTTCATGGATGCACCACATGGATGGACACAGTTCACGGACGCAACACAGGGATCGACACAGCTCATGGATGTACCACAAGGATGGACACAGTTCATGGATGCACCACAAGGATGGATACAGCTCATGGACGCACCACATAGGATGGACACAGTTCATGGACGCACCACAAGGATGGACACAATTCATGGATGCACCAGAAGGATGGACACAGCTCATGGAAGCACCACAAGGATGGACGCAGTTCATGGACGCACCGCAAGGATGGACACTGTTCATGGACGCATCACACGGATGAACACAGTTCACGGACGCACCACACGGATGGACACAGTTCATGGAGCACCACAAGGATGGACACAGCTCATGGAAGCACCACAAGGATGGACACAGCTCATGGAAGCACCACAAGGATGGACACAGCTCATGGACGCACCACAAGGATGTACACAGTTCATGGATGCACCACAAGGATGGACACAGCTCATGGACGCACCGCACGGATGGACATAGTTCATGGGCGCACCACAAGGATCGACACAGGTCATGGATGCACCACAAGGATGGACACAGTTCATGGATGCACCACAAGGATGGACACTGTTCATGGACGCACCACACGGATGGACACAGTTCATGGACGCACCACAAGGATGCACACAGCTCATGGACGCACCACAAGGATGCACACAGTTCATGGACGCACCACAAGGATGGACACACCACTAGGATGTACGCATTTGATGGACGCACCACAAGGATGGACGTAGTTGACGGATGCGTCCGGCTTATTCAGCGGCAGAATCCTGAAGAAAACTGAGGAGACATCAAAAGTAGCGCACAGGCTACCCAACACCCTCAATAAATTTGATGACGGACAAAATTTATGTATTCATCGAACATTATTGAAAAAGTATTGATATTTTGGGCTAGCATTTCCAGTCATTTACACTCTGCGCATTAAGAAAGTGCACTTACCGAACAGAGCTATAGTACAGTATAGGAAGGGTATTATTCTAAAGGTTTCATGAACCACAAAAAACAAAGTCAGTTCTATTAAAAAAAGGCTGCGCTGAGCCACTGTAATGCGCACACAGCTTTCATGGGCTAAAAAAGAAGCATGAAGGTATACATTGTTTTTTGATCTAAAAGCCATGTATATTTTCACTATTGGTCACAGATAGCTCCTGTTCACTTTTAGACCCCGGCATGTACTCTTCAGTGCCGTAAATTCCGTTCCAAATGCAACCTTGCCTCTGCAGCAAGTGGGATGCCTATAATAGAAGCTTTCACCAGTCACATTCGCGCGCTCATGTTCAGTAGCAAGTGCAAGCCTCCGGCACACTGATCACATGCTATTCGCTCTCACAATAGAAAGAACACAAGTTAGTTGTCTTTGTCATTGTTTGGTATTTCTTTCTTCGCACAGTTTTCAACTATTACTGCTTGTACTGTCTGTGACAGCAGCTTCAATAAAGCAAAATCTGTAAAGTGTTATGACTTTTTAAGATGCATTACCTGAGCAATCGCGTTGCGTTGCCTGGCTGGAGCATGCCGCAACCACTCTCGGATGGCCATCTCCACCGTGAAATCGCTAGCCTCATGTGAACTCTGGACAGCACCTATGAAAAACACGAGCTTTTATTGAAGAGTTCTCCTCACGTGGAGCACAAATTTTTGTTGGCAGTAAGAATGATAATGTCGAAGCACCGGCACACTAAAATTTCATTTTACCAGTGCCGCTATCACCTGAACCGACTCGCGAATTTGAAGGTGTACAGTAAATTGCATTATGTGAGGTAAAACATGTCTGCTAATGAACCCAATAACTTATTATGCTGACTATATGTGGTTGTACAAAACAAATTTGATGATGCCTAAGATTCGCCTTGAAGAGTATAACACAATGGTTGTACAAAACAAATTTGATGATGCCTAAGATTCACCTTGAAGAGTATAACACAATGGTGTTCTTGTGTTACGTTCACGCTGGAAATCATGTCAGGGTGCTGTTGGTCGGACCGTCTCGAGGCAGACGGAATCGAGGGCACGCTCATTCGATGCGTTAAGGTCTTTCTTAGGCTTGTGGGAATAGTAAATATCAGGTTAGAATCGAATTCGAAGCGAGTAGTGATTTTGTCGAACAATTTCGAATGAAATCGAATAGTGTATATTACACATCAAGAAAAATGAGCAAATTTGTCATGATCCAACTAACCTGCACAATATTTTTTTTAAATTAAAACAAGGCATGTGCAAATGTCAGTCTTTTTGGTTCAATGGAAGTGGAAGAAACTTTGAACAGTAGCTGGATTTGAGTTTCGGTAGAATGCTAGTGATAACCTGTAAAATACATTACGTTTTAAAATGTACTATACTTAGAGCACATAATTCGGTATAACGAGATTTTTAACTTTGAATTGGTGTGAGGGTAACATGTTCATTTAACCGTGGCAGGGCGAATTTCCCATAGATAGGTGTATTCATGGTATACCACCCCTCTACTGCAGTGAAACCACCTTTACACTAGGGTTGCATGCGGAATAATATACACCTATTCGTTCGTTCCGAATATTTCTAAATTTCATATAATTTGAATTCGAAGCGAATTCAAATGCTGTAGTATTCGTTCGAATATTCGAAGTGCTCGAATATTCGCACGAGCCTAGTTTGGGTGTATACATTAGTTAAAAGCGACTCGAATAACGAATGGCTGTGGCTTTGTAGTAGTGTGCTTGTCCAGCAAGCTGAGGTTTCAGGGATCAGTTCTTATCCTGATGCACATTTTTTTAGAATTGCCAGGTCAATTGGGTGCATCGGTAAGTTTCACTAAAGGTCATGAGCCGCCGAGGACTATGGTCCTGGGTTTCCAGCAACGCGAGCTCTTGAACAATAGCATGTCAACACTCTCATGGCCATTACAGGGGTCTCTTTAATTTCCTGCATGTTCCAAGGCTTGCACACAATATAAACCACAATATATGAACTGACAGCATACAGTTTGACCGCTTGCAGTAGGTAGAGAAATCATACAGGTAGTTGCATGATAATAAACTGCGTACATTTAAGATACAGAAACACATACAAATTACTGCACCTGTACAGGCACTCTTTAAAAATATCTACGAAATGGTAAAGTGCACATATGTGAAGACCAAAATATTTGCAGGTAATGCACGACGGCAGCCGCATCTGGCAAAAGCTATGCTTCCCCTTCCTGCCTTGCCAGGAGAACTGGCACGCCTGCTGATCTGTCATAAGCTACCGTAACACCCTCTTCGTGCATGTGCCCGGTTTTGCGCCGGTTTTGACAGCGAGCTCTCGAATCTGAAAGAGCAATTTTAGCAATCACAGAAAAGCCTTCTTCTAATACAGGACTAAACAGAATTGAAATGGCGAGCTCTGTAAGTAAGTATTTGACCACAATGTGTGAGATGGGCGACGTATCATGAACGGCGGTCACGGAAGACCAAACGCGACACAAACGCTTGTGTCGTGTTCGTTCTTCCTCATCCTCTTGTCAAGGTGGCACTGGCCACTTTGCAAACTAAGAACTATAGGTATAGCCGCACAACCTGTAAATGCAGAATAACCACTTTGTAAGAGACATTCCAGAAAGCGATGCATGTGCAGTATATTTGAGGTCTCTTTTACGCTGTGTACCAGGCTTACACTTTCTGATCATTGCATAGTTCTATGAGGCACAGTCCAAATAAAATTAGCCTAAAAGAAAAGGCTACAGACCGATGCAAAAGGTTTATTATTCCTGTCGCCTGAATGCTACGGGATCTCCTTAGTAGAATGCGTCACAGAGAACACAATTCAGGCTTTGTTCCACACCATTCCTACGCTACCAGATTATTCTTGCACAGCGGAATACCTCTTTGTAAAAGCGCCCGCCTTACAGTAGTTGTGCAAAGTCATGAAAATCCAACAAGAATGAACGCTGGTCGATTCCACGAACGATAAAAAAAACGTGGTATACTTGACGTCTCCGATTTTTCCTGGTAATTGTGTATATTATGCCCGCATGATCGAATAGCGCGAAATCACAATTTGTTTTCAAATAAAAAAAATTTGGAACCAAGGAAAAATCGACAAGCGTCGCCGGGTGACGACGGCTATTTATGAAGAGTGCGTTTTCGTAAATTCGCGATCATGCTAACAGCCACGCAAGCTATATATCACAAATATCTTTCTGCGTAGCACAAATAGAAAAAAAGGAGAAATAGCTCACATGATTTTTCCTAATTCTGGGTAACCTATGTATTTTTAAAAATTCTCGAAAAACGCTGTGTTTTTGAAACTCGCTCGTTTTTAGGGTGTTATTTCTGCTTCTATGAACGCGATAGCTTGTTCATATTCGCAGCATTGATAGGCCTTTATGTGAATAGTTGTCATCTGCATTTGTATTTGTCTAGTAATTTTCAAAGTAATGAATTTCGTAGCTCAAGACATAAAAAAAAACAAAAGCTTTTGGTCAATTTAGAAATATATAATAAAAAGCCCATTCTCAATTTTGCTCAAAATTATTTGGATTGTTCCCGAAGGAATGCAGGATGATATTCTAGAAAAACATGTTGCATCATTTTTATCACAACAAACTTAGAAATTTTCAAACGTTGTGTTTTCTGGGTGTGTTCGCTAATGCGCAAATGACATCTCTTGTGGCAACAAAATACGATAACACGCTTTTTTTCTTCTCTGAGGTTGCGAGATAACAATAATGAGGCATTTTCGGGGAGTGCAAAGTGTTCTGTAAGAAAACGACCGCGTGAATGAAATGCATTTGAGTAGTTCGCGACTTCGCTTGTGTTCGTTATCCCTCAGTCCAAAGGCAGCCCCTCGAGTCGTGCCTTCCTTTTCTTTCTTCCGCTTGGCTAGAACGGAATTTATATCTTGGATGCTAACCAACAGAATCTCTCAATGTGTCTCTTATTATGTCGTGCTGTGCCGCAATTGAAAAGGCTGGTATAAAAGGCAAGGTCTCTTCAGAAAAAGAAACGAGCTTCTAGAAAGTAGTCGTCAAGAGGTTGAGTTTTGCTGGTACAAAACTGTATATCTTCAAACCATATGCCATTAACAGCGTTTTGTCGATTACGTGAATCTCGGTGTCAGTATTTCTGGCAACGGACTAAGCATGTTGTGTGTATGTCACCTGGTCTGCATGGGCAAACATACCGTGACAGGATGCCTTACACAGGAGTAAAGAGTTTCCCCTACTTCCTTTTTCATTTCCGGAAGCACTCGATCTCGCAGGCAGGTCCACTGATCAGGTCATTTTTTTTTTGGCTTGCCTTGTAATTGCGCAACCATTTCAATTGCTGACCGTATTAAACCGGCGTGCGTCGCGCGCCCGCACAACGCACGCTACTCTGCTTACACTAAAGGCGCGGAGCGCGGGCCACTCGATCTCAATCTCCAACACGATCCGTGCATGGTGCACATCCAGAGAAGGGGTCGTGCAGCGACGCGCAAAGAAGTATGTATCATGTAACCTACGCAATCTACGTCCCAGCATTCTGTGACGCAGAGCGGCAAACCCGGGCGAAGCATGTGTGGCGGTGGTCCTCAGGTTGCAGTGGGGTGCTCGCCGGTCGGCACTGTCGCCGTTTGTGGATTCTTAATTTATAAGTGTTAGAAGGTAACCCTCATCTACACAGTTTTAAAGACGATAGTCTTTCTTGGGATACTTAAATGGAGAAATTTTGGTCTGTTTGTCTGTTTGTCGGCACGTCACACGATTCAGCTACTCGGCCAAAGGTTAACCACTTTCTGAACGCCCAGCCATCTTGAACAGTCGTTTTCGTGCATACTTGTGAACAATGTCGATCAAAAAGCAAATATTACGCATATCTGAGGCGCAGCAACAATACCGAAGTATTAAGTGGTGTGTTCTTTTATAGAAAATACATAGATACTTAATTCTAAAGACCCTAGTGTTTCTTAGGCTGCGCTGAAAATGCGAGCTGCCTCGCGAAAGCGAAGAGCCGTCGTCTATCTCCGAGGTCGCGCGAAGTGCCGCGTGTTTCATCCGACGCACGATAGCTGGCGCAGTCTGCCGTCGTCGCTGCAAACAAGAGAATCTCTTTTCGTGGTCGCTCCGGTCGCTCTGCGCGACTTCTCAGCTTTTTACACGGTGCCAAAAACACCGCGCTTGCGGCGAGAAGACGCTTGGTTATGCCAGGACGGAAATGGTCGAGAACAGGATCACAGGTGGCCGCGGATGAGACCAGGACTCATATAGTACGACCGACAGAAGACTATCGTCTTTCGATGACATTTGCAGCGAAGCACGCAGATACGCGGCCAATTTTTTCGTCAAGCATCATTGGTTTTGTATTAGTACGTTTATTCAAAAAAAAAAAAAAAGTAAATACACAGACATGACAAGGTGCATGCTGCCCGTCTACGAGGACTGCGATGATGTCGCGAACTACTCAAATGCACTAAAGCAAAACTGCGAACTGGCCTAGTTGGAAAACTTTCAATTTAATGATTTTGTGCAAAAAGCACGGGGATAAGAAGAAGCAACAAAACAGTTGTTAGTTGCGCGCGTCTTTGTGTTGCTTCTCCTCGTCCCCGCGTTTTTTGCGCAAAAGCGTTCAGATGTATACTCAAATGCATTTCATTAAAGTGGCCGTTTTCTTACAGAACACTTTCCACTCCCCGAAAATGCCTCATTATTCTTGTTTCGCAACCTCAGAGAAGTAAAAAAAAAACGTGTTATCGTATTTTCAAGCCACAAGAAATGTCATTTACGCAGTAGAGAACACACTCTGAAAACACAATGTTTGAAAATTTCTAAGTTTGTTCTGATGAAAATGACGCAACATGTTTTTTTAGAATATCATCCTGCGGTCCTCTGAGAACAATCTAAATAATTTTGGGCAAAATTGAGAATGGGGTTTTTCTATTATGCAGGGTGTTTTTTTTAAGCAATACAGATTTTGCCTTAAAAAACTATAATAGTTGGGCACTTGTCGCCTTCGCAGCCAATTTCTAGGCTGAGGCGGGAAGATTTTGCCACTGATTAGATTACTCAGACATGGTTAATTAACAAAAATAATTCAATTAACTTTTTATTGTGAATTTTAGGGTGGTTGTTTATATGGCGAAGTTGTTCTACGTCACAATTTATGGCGAGCCTAATTTTTTAAAAATAAAAAAAATATCGTGTGTAGTTTGAGAGATCCATCGTCGAATTTCCAGACCGCGGTGCCAGAGATACCGAAACTGACGCACCGGGTGCGCCGGAAGGGCGGTCCACGTGCTGCGTCAAGCCGGAATTCGACGATGGATCTCTCAACCTACACGCGATATTTTCAATTTTTAAAAATTGGGCTCGCCTTAAACCGGTACGTAGAACAACTTCGCCATATAAACAACCGCCCTAAAATTGATAACTAAAAAGTTAACTGAATTTTTTGTTAATTAATCATTTATGAGGGATCTAATTAATGGCAAAATCTTTCCGCCTCGGCCTCGAAATGGGCTGCGAAGACGACAAGTGCCTAACTATTATATTTTTTTAAGGAAAGTCTGTATTGCTTAAAAAACACCCCGTAAATTTATGAATTGACCAACAGTTTTGCTTTTTGGTGAACTGAGCGACGAAATTCATTACTTCAAAAATTACTAGACAAATACAAATGCCGAGGATAACTATTCAAAAAAAGGCCTATCAATGCTGTAAATATGAACAAACTATGCGTTCACTGAAGCAGAAATTGCGCCCCAAATACGAGCGAGTTTCAAAGACGCATTAGTTTTCCAGAATTTTAAAAAATACATAAGTTGCCCAGAATTAGAGAACATCATGTGAGCAATTTCTCCGTTACTTTTCTTTCTGCTACGCAGAATGATATATTGCTTGCGTGGCTGTTAGCATGATCGCGAATTTACGAAAACGCACTCTTCGTAAAATGGCCATCGTCAGCCGGCGACGCTTGTCGATTTTTTCTTGGTTAAAAAATTTATTTATTTGAAAACAAATTGTGATTTCGCGCTATTCGATCATGCGGGCATAATATACAAAATTACCAGGAAAAATCGGAGACGTCAAGCATACCACGTTTTTTTTTATCTTTCGTGGAATCGGCCAGTTATAAAGTATTACACAACATGATGGTTGCTGAAAAAATCAACTGCGTAAGCTTGCACATAATTGAATAAGTTATAAAGAAACTTGTCAGTGCATAAACGTTGATACTACAAAATTTTTGATCATTTTTATGCAATTAGGACGCCAATTTTTAGCAAATCTTCCATTTCCATCAGATTGTCCCGATTACTGGAACACTTATGTAGCACCCGTGGTGTCCAATCTATTATTTGGCCGTTATAACTTATGCTAACAAATAATTAAAAAAAGTGCACGCATATCCACGAAGTGAATGACGATGAGTGGGCGAAGCACGGGGATCATTCGGTAACATTGAATCGATTCACACACACACACATATGTTTCGACTACAGCGACGTATTTCTAACCACCATGACAGCGGACAGTGAGCGTCGACGACAAAGCTAGTTCCTACGGTCCACAATGTCTACGATGAAATGGCTGTCTAATATGAAGGGTATTTTAATATTGTTCTGTCACAGCTATAATAGATATTAGTCTATTATTAAACCGTTTATTTTGTCATATGCTTTGACTGATGGGTGCTTAAAGGTCGGTGCTTTTACGGTATTGTGGCCTTCTCGATTGTTCTGGTTAACGGTGTTTTATTTTGTTCTTCCTAACCTTTTTTCAGTCATATGTTTTGATTGATTGGTGCCTAAATGTTGGTGTATGTACGGCGTTGTGGCCTTTTATTTTGCTCTGGTTAACAGCTTTTTATTGTGCTGTCATTTACTTGATTGATGTACACATAAAGTCGGTTTTTAAATGCGAAGCATTTCTTAGCGAACTTCGGCGACTTTGAGCGCATCTATCTATCTATCTATCTATCTATCTATCTATCTATCTATCTATCTATCTATCTATCTATCTATCTATCTATCTATCTAGCCGCCTACGACTTTGTGCTCTCCTGGCCGTATCGTTAATGGGATTTATACCAAATTTGGTATGGCATAACATGACCGTATGAGGAACATAAATGTCTGGTCATATCATGAAAATCATGACTAACTTGTCATGAAAAGTATGATTTACTTGCCATGGTCATGGCGCGCTCGCGGCCGTTTCGTTAGCTTGATATACAGCAAACTTGGTATTGAGTGACGTGACTGTATGACGAACATAAGTGAGTAGTGGTAATATGGAAATCATGACTTGTCATGTGCGACATCACTTGCATGCCATGCTTATGGCTTATGGCGTGCATGCGGCCGTTTCGTTTGCTTGAGATACACCAAATTTGGTATTGCGTGACATGACTGCATGACGAACATAAATGACAAGTGGTAATATGGAAATCATGACATGTCATGAGCGACATGGCTTGCATTCCACGATCATGGCGCGCTCGCGGCCGTTTCGTTAGCTTCATATACACCAAATTTGGTATTGAGTGACATGACTGTATTCGCCTGGTGTGCGGCCGATGGCGGCGCTGCGAACGGCGCTCCGGTGACGCAAGGGCGGGGATTCGGCTTTTGTCGTCTGCTACGCTCTGGCTAAAACAGCAGCATTTTCGTTATAGTTCACTCGCGTCGCACGGCGTTCATCGACTACTAGCTGCATTTTCTTCTAATGATATTTCTTGACATGACTGCTAGCATTACAGGAGTTTAAGAAACGTTAACATTTAACATATCTTCTGTACACCCACAGCCAACGCGGTCAGGTTCATGCCCTTAATGCCCCCCGAGTCCGTAGCGTCACTCATCGGGCTGGATGGCGTTGAAATAGCTTACGTGAAAGCGCGAACGCGCCCGCCAAGTGAGTTAAAGAGAGTCTACGCTGCTTTGAAATTGAAGCGCGATCAATTTTGCGGCTTATTCGCAAAAATCAGCGTTGTGTAAACAGACTTGAGTTGAACGAAAATTCACGCTCCAGTCTCAATTGTAGTCATGTGGACTTGTGCAGACACGACAGCCGACAACATGAAATCGATAACTTCATCGACCAGCGGGTTATTGCAGACCACTAGCATAGATTGGGCGAGCTGGATGCAAATAAGATCGCTCGGAATGAAACGCCAGCACTGGTGCGCGTGGTACAGTTCGACCCTTACGATTAGAGAGAGATACGCTCATGAGCCACATTCATGTTTTCGATCGCGCAGTGCTGCCTAATCGACTGTGCGAGACTGTCAGTGGTGATGACAGGATGGCGCGCACTATATTTCTAATGCTTGGGCAACGCGATCCGCTGCAGTGTTCGCGTTTCATTTCACACCGATAGTACAATTTGGTAAACAGTAGGGAAAATCGGCGAATGTGTCCAGGAAGAGGAGAAACAGATCTCTTTCCCACCATTCTTTTGGTCCCCGTGGCTGATTATTGCTATTCTTTACCGTGCTATAACAAGATTTAATATTTTAGGGTGAGAGCCTTAGATTCCTCATCTAATGCGAAAATTGACCGTCGGCGTCCCCCCGTCACCAGCGTCAACATGAGTGATGCGAAAATTCATCACATGATGAGGTCATCATGACATCGCAGGCCGCCAAAATTTGTGACGTTACAACGTCACGTCAGATGATTACGTCATCACATGACATCGTCGCTTTGCATTGCCTCCGTGATTGGTGGGCCGATCTCGGAGGCGATGCAAAACCAGGTGATGTGTAGAAAGCTTCAGTGCAAAACCACGTTACGTCCAGAAAGCATGCGGAGGGGGGGCGGCGAAGGAACAATACGTCGACTCAAGAAAAAGATGGCTTTCGCCTTCGACTCAACTTAGGTAAATGCATAAGAAACTCGAGTCTTTTAAGTACAGTGATCGCACCAAGCCCTATCAGGAGTCGATCGTTGAGACTGACTTACAGTATTTTATTGTAAATACGTACATCTTCTTACGACTTTCGATGCGAAAGCTTTGTATTTATCAACCTTAGTATGATTACACTAATTCTGTTCAGCATACTTTCAGACCACCATGAACGACTGAACAAACGTGGATTTATTAACGTAAGGATTAAAATATGTTGCAAAAAAGAAAATCATCCGGACAATTTACCAATATTTCATATGACCTTCGTGCATCCCCTTTAGAATCACCCTGTTTATTTCGTGTTTCAATTTAAAGTACTTTCGACGCGCTTACACAGCAGCTGCTAAAGATGTGGATTTAATAAAACGTTGTTGCTGGTAACGCCATTTAATTTATTTGAATGACATCACACGTCGTTTGTCATGCTCCGAACATAAGAATTGAACCGAAGGAGCAGGCTTGGCAACCGAACACGCGCAGCACGCGGTATACATTTATTGCGCTTTAAAGCAGACATGGATGCTGAAGCCCGAACGTTGAAGTCAGTGATCGAAAACGGGCAGGAAAGTCATTTTGAGTGCCACGGCCATAGAACAGTCGCGAAAAGAAAAATTCACCATAGAAGCGGATGTACACATGGATGGCTAGCAGACGACACCAGGAGCAATGGACACAGAACGTGCTCCTGACGGCTACTCCGCTCGATTTCGCTGGGCATTTTGCTTGAAAATTTAGTACAAACTGCTTTATGAACTTGCCCACCAGTGTTTCAATAACTCGAGCACGATAGACTGGCCGGCAGCGTCGAGCAGCCTTCACGTAGCGAACGCGCGCGCGAAGAGCTGCATGCGAGTCCTCTCCCTGACGTCACACGCGAGAGGGCGCCACTCCAAGATCTCGAGGCGAATAACGTACATAAGTGGCAGGTGGTAGCATGAAAATCGTGGCATGCATGTCATTTACAACGCCATTTACATGCCACGCTCATGGTGCGCTTGCGTCCAGTTCGCTAGCTTGATATACACCAAAATGGGTATTGCGCGACGTGACTGTATGACGAACATAAATGACAAGTGCGATGTCAGTGCACGTTAAAGAACACGAGATGGGCGAAATTTCCGGAGCCGTCCACTACGCCGTCGCTCATAATCATATCGTGGTTTTGGGACGTTGAACCCCAGATATTGTTAATATTATATTATTATGTTTTAGCGACGTGAACCCCCCACAATTATTACAACTGTGGGCGTGATCGCATTGTAATACGATCGCAAGAATTTCGGTAGCCGATATCCCTGCAGAAATGCGACTACGAGCATCCATTACGCCCACGGCGGTAGCGGGAACGTAATAGAAGCCCTCGTTTTGCTAATGCACCGATTCAAAAGAACGTGAAATTACAGCCGTTTCTTTCCATTCTTTCATTTTGCAGAAAATACTATTCGGTGTCGTCGATGGTTTGGGTGCCACTACACTCCCTTTCTCCCCTCGCCTCAAGAGAAACATGAAAATCGAGTAATTTTTATCTACAGTGTCGGATAGCTTGAAAATATGCCGTGTGTGTTCTTAACCTCAGGCAGCTGAAAAAAAAATCCAGCCAGCTTCACTACGCGAACACTGTCAAAACAGCAGCTTATACCCGTACTTCATCAGGCTATATCATAGTTCTATATTTTTTATGTCTTCCGTTCGGTGGCGCTTAGCGCCGTCCTCTCTTGCGCGAACATCGTGGTTGGCTCGGCTACGACATGCCCGTTCTCGCGTCAACTCACGCTGCCGCTCACGTCAGGTGGCTTCTTCATCGGGACAATGAGAAATGTTCGCCATCTTGAAGGCTCAAACTCCTGAACATTAACACCGGCACGCTATTTTACACTCCACTGTGCCTCACCGTCACCCTGTCTTGGCACGTTTCTCGAAGGTTCACTCCTCGATATTCTCCGCCCTCGCCTCTCGCAGCACACGCAGCCCTCCCATACCTACCTCTTCCGCTCAAATCACTACCTTTTTCCTTATCCTCATCCCTCTTCCTACCTCCTTCATTCCCCACCCCCCCACGAGTGTTTTGGTTGAGGTGTCCTATACAGAGACAGTTATCGAGCACTCTTCCCCCCATTTTCCCTCCTCTTTCCTCCCCCTATACTAAGAATCACTAATTCCATACCTACACGAGGCTCACTCTCGCCACAATACGAGGCCACGTGATTAGCGCTACCACATCCCCGGACATGAAAAGCGACATATGGGCCTGTATATCGAAGGGATAATTTTATTTGAGCCGATAAAGTGAAGTTCACTTGGCGTCTGGCACGTCTTCGAGTTTCGACACTAAAACAATGTTTGCATTCGCTGCAGCAAACACACGCCACTGTCAGCGAAGTTTCTTTCACGGCAATGCAAGCTCGGTGCGCCGAAGAGCGCGAACAATGTAGCAGACGACACGATGCCACGCCCGCAGGCACTGCCGCGCCTGCGCAGGTTTGCTTCGATGCGCGACCGCTCTGGCGGCAACGGCGCTCTGCGGAGCGCGGCCACGCGCTCGCGCGTTCACCCTAACAGTGGACGGCACTGTACACAGCATGTGAAATCATTACGAAAGGTAAAATATATTAAACAAACGAAGGGTGCTACACCATATAATTTATAATTAAAATGATCGGCTACCAAGCACTGCAAGCTATAAAAATATTTAGTGTGCTATGAAATTCACCTGTATTTAACCTCTCGCATTTATATGATGACCACATAATTTTACGATGTGCATGTCCTTTCTCTTGTAAATGTTATAAACCACAAAAGAAATTGCTCATATTCACTTGTCTTGCCTCAGTGATCAAAAGAAAGCTCAATAAGTTGTCCAGCTTCTAGAAGTTACATTTCAACAAGGGCACAGCGATGTAATGCTTAACTTTTCACTGTGTATTATTACACACCATACTGGAGTCATTCAGCAAGGCGGCACCCACCTACTTGAGTGGATTGGAGTGCCGTGCTTACCTTCTTCAGACATCACTTTTTTTCTGCAGTTGGTGAGTCCCAGTTGCAAACTCAGTGTCTCCTAGTGAGGCAAAGAAAATGAAAGCCAATTACTCCAATCTTGATACATATGATGCTATGATGCCCACCGAGGGCCACCAGCAACCCACGGCATACCTGCCAACTCTCCCGAATTATCTGGGACACACACACACACACACACACACACACACACACACACACACACACACACACACACACACACACACACACACACACACACACGCACACGCACACGCACACACACACACACACGCACACACACACACACACAGGGTGTTTCAAGAAATGTGTCCAACATCCTCAAAAAATCAGGAAAGTGCAATATCTGCTCGCTGCCTTCACAATTTAAGTTTACGCAGATGGTGAATAACCCAACTCGCGTCACCAGTTCTTCATCGCACATTCTTGACTTGATTCTTACGACAATGCCCGAGAACATTCATTCATTAAACTCACTTCCTGGTCTCAGCGATCACTGTTTGCTACATTTTTACATACACAACAGCATGCCAACTGCTACTAAGAAACGCAAGGTAATCTACAACTACAATGCTGCAAACTTTGAGGCAATCAACAACGAACTCTCTCTATTTTATGACGTTTACCTGCACGACTGATAATAGAACCGTGCAGGAAAACTGGGATCTGTTTGGTAACAAAATCTACGAACTTACTCGCACCTTTGTTCCCTTAAAGTCTATACCTGTAAGCTCTTGCTCACCCTGGTACAATACGTACTTAAAGCGACTTTCCAACAAAAAGAAACGCTTGTTTCGTGCTGCGAAACTCCAGGGTACGGAGGAACGCTGGCGTGCCTACGAAAGCGCTGCGCGAGTTTATTCGTCAGCAGTCTCGGATGCTAAAGCAAACTTTCTATCTAATACTCTGCCATCAATGCTTGTTAGCAACCCGAGAAAGTTTTGGAAAACTGTTACAAATACCAACGACAGTGAAATTGTACTTGTTGGCTCAGACGGCCTTCCCGTGTCTTCCGAGAAGTGTGCAGCACGTCTGAACGAAAATTTTGTCCGAAACTTTTCAGTGTCGTCCACTTCTGCTACTGTCTCTTTACCAGCGCGCAACTATCCATCAATGTCTGCTGTAGTGACTGAAGCCCATGGAATTGTTAAAGTAATTGAATCACTCCGAGTGTCCTCTGCTTGCGGTGTTGACAATATAAACGCAGGATTTCTTAAAGAAACTAAAAATGTCTCATCTCTTTTTCTGTGTAAAATATTTCAAGTCTTTGAATGAAGGTGTGGTGCCACGCGTTTGGAAAGAGGCGAAGGTGGTTCCGTTACACAAGTCAGGAAACAAGCATTCTGTCACTAATTACCGACCTATTTCACTTACTTCTATAGGCAACTTGCATAAGCCCGGCTACCCTGGGATACAGACAGGCAACCCTGGTTTTGGGCCGCCATTGTGAGGTGTAGATGCGCGCGCGGTGTAGGCGGCTGACAGCGGTGCACATCGTGCAGACTGTCCGATCGGCGCTCGCGACAACGCTCTTGTGTTTTGTGTCGTTTATTTCTTTTTGCATTGAAGATCAAGATGCCGGCTTACTGCTGCGTGCCGCTATGCAAGCAGTATGGCTACTTGGACAGCTGCGGCTGCAAGGTACGTGATAAATATGCATAAATGTGCAATCGGTACCACCCGCCCGCGGCCACTGCGTTACTACCGGCGTCACCCGGGCACCTTCGATTACGATTGGCCCTGTTGAGTTATATTCTGATTGAGTGTCGCTACACGGACTCTATGCGGGCCCCTCCGATCGCGATCGAACTCGTCGGATGTGGTCTAAAGAATCAATACCGATCGCGCTCGAAAGTGCGCCAACTAGTTGGATAAGCGCTGTTTCGCCAGAATTGAATGTAAACGGCTGCTTACCCGAGTTACGCGCAGACATGAGCTATAGCAACGCCGAAATAGACAGCGCCAGTCGGCGTCGTCGTGAACGACAGATTCATAAATGCCTGCAGCGCTTGTTTCACAAGGTGTTCCTTTACAAGTGCTTTCCCCTTACCCGTCGTACTCCAAAATTGCTTCCCGAAACTGTACCCAAAACTTTTCAATACGTTGCGGTACTTCCCGAGCTAAAGCGAGGTGACTGCACAGGCAGCAGCTCAAGTTCTGCACATTTTATGTCATTCACGTTCCTTCCTCTCTCGTAAATGTGCAAACATAACCAATGCTCTGTATATGCTGCTGCACAATCAAGAGCATGTTTATTTTCATCAATTGTGAGCCTCTGCTATGCTACAGAAGTTGTGGTTGATTGCGGTCATGTATAGCAATTACAGAACCATAAAAGTACAAAGTCGGGCTACAACTCCACCACTGCTAACATTTTGCGTTCTTCCCCAGGTGTCGTTCCACAGGTTCCCAAATGACCCAGAGATGCGCAAGAAGTGGCTGGTTGCAATCAAAAGAGAAGAAGGACCTCTCTTTAGAGTATCCAATACAACCAAAGTCTGCTCGAACCACTTTGTTGAGACGGACTATCTACCCAACGTAGCAAATGGCCAGAGGCACCTGCACGAGTGGTCTGTTCCAGCTAGGTTTGCCTTCAAAAAAAGTGCAGAAGCAAAGGAAACCACCACGGAAGCGTAATTCATCTCCAAGTCCTAACGTGCAACTAAGACGAAAAACACCAGAAGGCAAGACCAAACAAAAGAAAACAACATCAGGAAATTTGAAAGATTCGGCGCAAAGTGTTCAATTGCCTGTCGACACTGTATTGTAGGAGGCTGCATGCACACATACAAAAGATGCACTCCCAGAACATGATGAACGTGTTGCTGAGGTTTCTCGGCTAGAAGAGAGAGTGCGAGAACTTGAGATAATGCTGAAGGCTAAAGATGCCACTATCGCACAGTTACAAGAAGAGCTTAAAACTACAAAGATGAGGCTTAATCTGTCAGATGAAGCTACATTCTCAATTGAGAAGTTTAAGGACAGCGATAAGGACATCCAGTTTTACACGGGTTTAACGAGTTACGATAGATTTCGTGCCCTGATGGTTTTTCTTAATCCAGGTGAAGATGGGAGAAATGTGAAACTGTGGAAAGGCAATGAAAGTTTGCTCGTGAAAGACACTGAGGTTAGGGGAAGGCCTCGCAAGCTTAACATGGAAAATCAGCTGTTCCTTCTCCTTGTTAAGCTTAAAGTTGGTCTCTTCCACAAACATTTAGCTCATTTGTTTGGGATCTCAGAGAGCAGTTTCCAGATTGTTCACCTCCTGGCTAAATTTTGTTTACTTTCGTTTAAATGGTCTTAAGCTGTGGCTTTCAAAGGAGATTATCCAAGAGAACATGCCAGCTGCCTTTTTGGAAAAGTATCCGTCAACTCGCGTGATCATTGATGCGACAGAAGTCGCGTGTGAAGTGCCATCATCTTTTGTCTCCCAGTCAAACCTTTATTCTTATTATAAATCTCGCCACACATATAAGGGCTGGATTGGCATTTCCCCTAAAGGCACTCTAACATTTGTGTCTCCATTGTTCACTGGCTGCACATCTGACCGAGAATGTGTCATCCAGAGTGGGCTTCTCAACAGGCCTTTTGATGCAGGAGACTCGGTCATGGCAGATAAAGGCTTCCAAATAGCTGACCTACTCGGTGCCAAGGGGGGTTTCCCTCAACATACCACCATTCCTACGTAAAGAGCAGTTCTCCCCTCATGAAATTGAGGAAACACAGGATATAGCAGGTTTGCGAATCCATGTGGAAAGGAAAATTCAAAGGATTAAAACCTTTCATATCTTTGATAGGCGGATTCCTGTCCTCTTGGCCCCGCTTGCAAATCAAATGGGGACTGTTTGTGCCATCCTGTCAAACTTTCAGTCACCATTGATAAAAGTGGATGAATAGGATTGCACACTGCTCATGGAAAAGTATTTGCACGTTGCTTAGACCAGTGGCCTCAAACTCACTTCAGCCAGCGGGCTGCAGTCGCACAATTTATTCCCTGAAGGGCCCGTGCAGTCAGGGTTGCCACTGACTTTTGAGAGCATGTTTGAGACTCCTGGCTTAGAGCAACGTGTTTTGCTAGCAGTACTCGTGTTTAATTGCAACTCTCTTGAAATAATTTTTCTTACAACCTTTGTGGCACTCAAGATTTTTGCCCATCTTTATCTGCAAGATGCAGTGTTATGTGTGAAGATTTTTGCCTATCTTTGTGTGCAAGATGCAGTGTTATGTATGTATATATGAACGCTTTTTTTTAGAAAATAAAATATAGTTGAGAGCCAGTACACGTCCTGTGTTTTTCTTCAACTCTGTTCTCATGTTAATGAGTGCTGGAGCTACTAACAAGGAATGCGTACGAACTGCATCTTAAAACTTGCCTCACTTTCGCTGCAGCCATTCTCAAACTTACACTTAAAAGGATCCTGAAACGGTCTTTCAAAATTTTGTAACCATTTAGGCTACAGTATCGTCAAATCATTCTCACCATAATTTCGCTGACACACGTCGTATCGAGGTAACTACAGGCAATGACATGTTACCCTCCTTCTCAGCACTGCATTTCCTCAACTTGTTGAAGTGAAGCCGTCACTGGCCATGGCGACGTGCTCTACGGGTTGAGCTGAGCTTTCATCTCCGTGGCCGTAATCAACTCCAGTAGCACTTCCGAAGTGGATCGCGGAGTAGTTGACATACGCTGCACCATGTGCCGCAACACTACCAGCCATTCTCCTGTATGCCTACGGTCTGCAAACCCCAACAAGTGTGTAGTCAAACAAAAATAGTTTGAGAATGATCACCAAGAAGTACAAACACGGGCAGTGTGGTGGTGTCTTCAGGCGTGACGTTGAGGTTGCAGATGTATGGATCCTAGCACCAATTGGATAGTGAGAGCCTGCCACTCACTGTACCGATCAGATGAAGAGACTACAGCAGGGGTCTCAAACACGCGGGCCGCATGCGGCTCGCGAACCTCTCGTCTGCGGCCCGCGGCCCACACATGACCTTCTTCGCCTAACATTCCTGTTTTATTTTCTTAACAGATATGTTCATGGGATACACAGGCACAAATGGTCTAAAATATTGTTTTTGTGAGGCACCCCATGTGGTCACAATGTGTTGAAACATTACCGTGAAACAAAAGGTATATTCAGATTTCAGGTATAATCACATGTTGTTGGAATCTTGGCACTTAATCTCCTTCTCCTTCAGAAATGAGACGTACAGGAGATACGGGGAAAGTTTTTTCTTCAAATGGCGACGTTTGCCGACATTTTGAGCAACCCCCCCCCCCCCCCCCCCCTTGCTTTTACTTTCCTAAGTGTCCCGGCCCTTACGGGCCTAAATTGCCTCACTGCAGCCCGCTGGCTGAGGTGAGTTTGAGACCCCTGGACTACAGTAAGGTAGCGTACTGGCCGAGTTGGTGTAGATTCATGACAAAGCGTAGCGCGAAGAAGACGAGACACAGGAAGAAATACACAGGACAGGCGCTAACTGGAAACTAAAGTTTAATAACATGAAAATCTGCTGTTTAGAGTTGGCACTGACGAAAAGAAATCACGTGAGCATCTGTCAACCCAAGGAAACAAACAAAAAAGAAAAAGGAAAAAACCTAATCATACGGATTGTAACCACTTGCAAATCTAATCATACAGAATGTAACAAGCGTGTGTATAACCCTGGGAGTCTGGTTGATTGCTAGTTGTTACATTCTGTATGATTAGATTGCAAGTGGTTACAATCCGTATGATTAGGTTTTTTCTTTTTTTTCTTTTTTGTTTGTTTCCTTGGGTTGAGAGATGCTCACGTGATTTCTTTTCGTCAGTGCCAACTATAAACAGCGGATTTTCATGTTATTAAACTTTAGTTTCCAGTTAGCGCCTGTCCTGTGTATTTCTTCCTGTGTCTCGTCTTCCTCACGCTACGCTTTGTCATGAAGAGACTACACTCACCACTTGCCTTACATCATGTCACAATGTTGCAACTTTACAAGTCACCGATTGCTAGAATCACAGCTAAGACAATTCATTGCGTTCAGGAAAAGAAACCTCGAGATACACTGTTGCACAGCCCTTGTCAAAACTGATTACACATTGTAACACAGGCAGTCAATGTTTGCTGTCTATTGGAGGTTATGATGCAGACTGAATGTATCCAATTAGATCTGTCACTGTTGCTACGTGTAATGACAATATGTGGGGTTTAACGTCTTAAAACCACGATACGATTATGAGGGACGCCGCAGTGGAGGGCTCCGGAAATTTTGACCACCTGGGGTTCTTTAACGTGCACCTAAATCTAAGCACACGAATCTCGGTATTTTCACCCCCGTCGCAAATGCAGCTGCGGCGGCTGGGATATTTTCCTTCACAGGCCCCTTATTCAGAAGGAGCGTAACATGTCTGTCATTTGTATGAACCACAGGTAGCAAAAATGTCTCGCTATTGCCTCAGGCAGTTGTTGATTAACTGCGACAGAGAACCAGTGTTATGATACCACATTTGCATCAACAGTGTCATCAATATGAAACATTCCTAACATCGTTTTGGTTTTTCAAAAAACCAATTTATTCATAGGCATTATTAACTGATGATTAATAAAACATTTTTGCTGTTACACTTTGGCAAAATTAACATAATATTAGGGTTGCACGGTGTGACAAGGTGCAGAAAAAGCTGCACATACATCACAATAAAAACAAATGTTCGTACGTCATGATCTTTGTTTTCTTGAAAAGGAATCTCAAACCAGAATATTACCTATTGCATATGTCTAAAAGCACAAAAACAAGATATGTTACACTAGTATCACAATGAATAAAATGCTGTACTGCATTTCTGCCTATGAAAAGGTATAAATCATGTAGCAATTCCCACTTGAAATTGGTCTCATCACTAACATACATAAATATCCTATTTGAAAGCATACATGTAAATATTAACACAGAATAATGTCTGATACAGAATCAATATCACAACTTTGAGAAGTTTCAGGCGAACAGAGATTGCTATCACAGTGAATAAATTGCAGTTCTGCATTTCTGCCATACGAAAAGGTATAACTCGTATAAAAATTCCTGCTTGAAATTGGTCTCATCACTAACACAAAGAAATACCCCCCATTTGAGAGCACACATGTAAAGAATAACACAGAATAGTGTCTGATACAGAATCAATATCACAGCTTTGTGAAGTTTAAGGCAAATATTGCTGTCATAGACCTAGATATGTTATCACCATAGCATCACAGTCTTGTAAATAATATGCATAAACTTCCTGTCACATCATTATGCAATGTAACAGAAACTGCAGTGCTGAGATCATTGTTTTCAGAATATTCAAGACTACTTGTTGCTTTCGCATGAATATCTACAAGAGATGAGCAATACATCACAGACAAGGAATGAATAATGCAAGTGTTATCAGAAAATTATCTGGGCAAACAAGAATTCTACGTGCAGTAATGCGATAGCTGTGCTGATTGCCACAGCTGTAAAAATGGCTTTGGTCAATCTGTACTTCCTACATCAGTATCACGAGCCTCTAAATTTACTCAGTTCTTGGGCACATCATTTTTCATCCTTTTCAAGATGGCTCCGAAATGTCTAAGTAAAATATTCAATTAAAGAACTGTATGAAATTTTTTTATTGCATAAATGCAGACAATTATACTCAAAATTCCCAACCAATTAGTTTAGACTGTTATGTTATCAATTCAGTGAGGGTGAAAAGCAGCCATGAAGTGGGTCCTAAATACAGCAGGGCTGACGCAGACTCGGAATGCTGGCCCAATACAGTGTTAAATGGTTTTTGACAACGAGGAACACAAGGAGAAAACATAGTTTGCCTGGATGCTGACTTTGGCATTTAACAGGGTAATTCAAAAAGTTTTCACTCTCTTAACATACCAGTCAGTAGTAAATAATGACTTGAAAAGCACTATGTCCCTAAGCAACTATCGGGCCTGAGGGGGGGCCATGTTAACTTAAAGGGGCCCTGAGCATAACATGGAAACCTTGTTGAGCAGTGCCACGCAACAAATCGCAGCGCTGGCTTTTGGGCAGTGAAAGGCAGGCAAAGCCAATGCTAAGTCAGAAGGCCATTCGAATGTGCGTGGTTTTCAGTGTGCTAACAGCGCACAGATTTCGATTCGATTTTTTTTTCTTTCAAACTAAGCACTTCCTAGGTACGAAACAAGCACTACGTGGTTTATGAAATGCTATTTCAACAATCCACGATGTATAAATATTTCCCCTTAGTATCCCCTGAAAAGATGCGATGCAACACTGACTAGTTACACTTGCACTGCTATGTCTTGCTTGAGTTTACATCAGTTCTTTCAAGGAAAGGCAAGAAATCTGAGAAAAAAAAACTGTCAAGCCTCACTTTTGTTCTTTCCCATTCTTCATTTGAAAAACGTATGCGTTCAATTAAAATGAACTTCTTTGAATAAAAAACAACATCTGCCCATGCAAGCTGGGAAATAGACATCTGACCCAAAACTTGCTGATAGTAAACGTGGTCTCTCTTCAAAACTGGACCGTTTTCTGTAATATCACAGCAAAACTCTGCAGAATTCAGATCATTTAAACTTTTGTCACGCAAAGAATATGGACATTTAATCTCAAGTATGCCCCGCGACTTCACTTCAGCTGGATCGTAGATTAATCCGTCAGGGGAAGCACCAAGCCAGGGAGCTTCAGGGTTGACCAACAGGCCACAAGGGTGCACATTGCATTCATGTCCAAGGCCTCGCATCACATCCTGGTAGCGTTCTGCAGCGAGGGGCTCATTTGCAACACCATACCTGCAGGTTTAAGTGCCAAAATCGTACTGTCATTTGGAAACCAAAGGAAACAAGTTCTTTTTCTTTGTTATTATGCAACCAGATTTTACACTATAGCCTCTCCCACTGGATTCCGTGAAGAGGAAGACGTTACTTGCAAGACATTGCAATAACTAATAATTATCGATTTCTGCCTCAAGAAATACAAGGACAGGGGAGCTGCAGAAAAAGGTGCCATAGGCAGCTTGACTAAGCCACAGCCCCTACATGCAAGGCAACAGAGACAGGCAATTCAAAAGCAATTCACCACACGCATTAAAAAAAAATCTCGTTCAGCTAATCAACAAAACTACTATTTTTAATTTTCTCACTCTCACTTTCTTAGAAGTGAAAATAAGCTAGGCAGCAATAAAACTTCGCTATTTTCACATAAATCTCTAGTTCTACATAGAGCAAAGCAGGACAATGCACACGGAAACAACGAAGACAGTATTTCCGTGTCCTTCATACTGCTTCACACACCATCTCCTAAACAATTAAAAAATAAAAACTAGCCTAAAGCAATACTCTCCTGCGTCCAAGCATGGAAAGTGCTACACTGCACATTTTTGTTACTTCTTTAAAGGGCCAGTAAACAACCTCGAGGTCCAAAAATAGTGATGAACATAAATATGAGCACTTTTGCGTTGCGAACATGCTGCTGCAAGAATTTTGCGAATACGTACTATAATAAGGAAGTTGCAGGGGTTAGCTGGTTTCAAATTCTCACGCTGCCTCGCCATCCTTCTCCGCCATGGAAAGGGGTAGGCATGACCCTTCGTCGCGACAATGCCCACTTCCTCAATGTAATGCAACGTCAGCGACTACTTGATTGGCGTGCAGCCAATGACCGTGCAAGGCTTCCTCCTCGTGCGCATGTGTCACAGCGGCATGGGGAGGCAGCGTGGTGCGAGAGTGGTGAGGTATGCACCCTTCCCCTCGTGGTAAAGTGGCGAGACGACTTTTCATCTCGGAGGCTTTCGTTCTGGCAATACCACTAGTCCTCGGGCTCTACAAAACAGCAGAGGGCAGCACAGGAAAGTGAAAATGCGGACTGCCCGGCCAAAACTGCATTACCGCAAGGCCAAGATGCTTTTTCGTAGTGCAAAGGACCAATCGACAAGCAATATTCGGAAAACGTGATCACCGCGGTCTACTGTACGAATTAGCGAGCTTGTTTGGGGGGTGTAAAATAAAGTCACAGCCTGTTTACTGGCCCTTTAAATGTGGTTGTGAGCTGCAAGACATTAAGCACAATGTACCTTGGATTACAATACAAATGAAAATTACCAGCAAGGCGGTACACAACAACTCGCAGCTCTCTTGTAGGCTCTGAGAGATTAATAAATTATACAGGGTTATGACATGCGATAACAAGAAACTGGAAGTTTAGGCAAAATGCTGTTTGTTACCTTCGGTTTTATATTAGTGGGACTTCTATTGTGCTCATAAATGTATATTTCAATAATGTCACAATCACTGAAATAGGCACTATTTATATTAGATTATCACAGCCTAAAAGAGCCTTTTTCTGTGTTTTTACTGAGCATTATATTGTTTATAGTGTTACTCACTGATGAACTTTACTGAAGGCAACCAGTTATCAAAACAAACACTTTGGCAGTGCAATGGCTATAAGGAACAGATTCAGAGCAAACGAGGGCATCGATATAAGAAGGGCTGAAGTCTTTATGCGACAATACGCTTGTTGGTGGGTAGTCATGCACTCTCGCTTCATGTTTTAGCTAACATTAAAACTTGATAATAGAGTGCTACAATGACCTGGAAAGTGGGATTCATTAGGGATGTTCAGGAATTTTCTACCCCAGTGGACTTGTTGCTGATAGTCAGTGCGCACTTCAGCTTGTCTCTGACCAAAATTCTGGGTTATAGGTACTGAAAGAACCGTCAACAATTATTTCAGGTGAGTGCACTGCAATGCCTGAGAACACTGAACCTGTGGACAAGTTAGTTTTCATAGAAATAGAGGGCATTCTTAATATTTCAACCTATTAAAGGGGTACTGACGCAAAATTTCGCGGCCGAGACAGCCTGCGGGTTCGATTACCGTGAACATGTGTACATCATCTGCAAAATATCAACAGCGAATATAGCTTGGAAGGTATTTTAAAATAATTTTGAAGTTTGCGTGAGCGATCGACTCCCTCGAGCTACTGACACCATCAGAGGTGACCCTCAGTGACCCCCCCTACTTCCCTCAAGTGACCACGCTGCAACAAGTTATGATGACGTCATAGCGGCCATTTTCTTTTGCCGCGTTTGTTCCAGCAGTCTATACCTCTCGGCGGCTGGTCGCGCGTCCGTGGCCGCGGCACACGCGTTGAAAGTTTTGTGTTTAGTGACACTGCTGTCCCGTTTCCTATTCGAAAGGACTTCTTGATGCACACCGAGCGGAAGTGCGTCACAGTTCTGTGTGCTGACGTGATCGGGAGCTGCGCACGCTAGGTGGTGATAGTTGCACCCGGCGGCTTGTAGTTTTTTGAGCTCTCTCCAACCGAAACTGAAACTGGTCGGTAATGAGGAGCCTGTAATTAAATATCTGTAGCGCGCTGCAGCAAGCGAGGTGCCGCGTTATGACTAACAGGACTCCAGCAACACATTGCAGCAAAAAAACGCGAGGCCAAAGTTTTTGTGTCAGTACCCCTTTAAGCACAAAAAACTGAATTCGCTCTTATACAAGCCTCGAATGCAGTTTTTAGCGCTTAGCATTCAGCTTCTATTTGTAACATATGAAACTTCTTAAGACTAGTGGTAAATGGAAAAGTTATGTGCCCTACTGAGGAGCGTAAGTCCTACCTTATAGCTGGAACACGTGACAAGTCCTTGCGCATAGCCAATCCACGGAGTCCCTTCAATGTCCATTCACTTCGACTTGCAATGATGCCGAAATTTGAAGCTGTCACGCGGAAACTGCGTTCATGCTGCCACTTTGTGCTATTCCGTTGTCCACGTGTGTTTCTTTCAAGGACCCGCGCCTCTTCCGGAGTGATGCACAGGTTCTGGAAATTGTGCATGTGTACATGCAAATATTAATTACATTTATTTGATTGTGTCCGAGTCAGACTATCATGCGTGTGCTGCTTGAAAAACAGAATAATAAACAGAGTTGACTGTGCCCTATGCTTCCTTATGGATACATGTGCTCATCAGGTATCTTTGCTGTGGTTTCATGGGTCCCAAATCCACACAAGAGAAGGGGATGGTCATTAGTGCTACTCACAGCCAAAAGATTATTCAGATTTCATAAATAAATAGCTTAAAACAGCTATCATACATGATGAAAAACACAGACAAAAAGTGACAGAAAAAGGCAAAAAGCAGGTTTCCTGCCTTAAAAAAAGACTCATTTGTATGCTGGACAAAGCAACTAATGAAAAGCTTAGTCATCCGAGTTCATGAACGTATGTT
>JALIZH010011081.1:0-20000 GCA_030522465.1 Rhipicephalus appendiculatus
TGATAATCCCTGTTCGCACTATATACCCGGCGCAAAGAAAAGCTTAAAGAGCTCCGCTCTTAAAAAATGCGTATAGTATTATGTTGCAGCGTGCACTGTCACGCATAATGATGGCAGCATACTCGGCAAGACCAAGGTTTAAAATTTCTTAGAACTACTTGGTTGGGATTGACACGGACATATGTGTCAAGCTGGCAAATTAAGTGTACTTTCGGGAAGTGCACTTCGCTTAAAGTGTGTTTTGCCAAATCTAAACGATGCAAGCGGAGTGTCACTCGCAGAAAAGTATACTCCAGTCGGAGTGCCTTCCGTGAACGCACTTTGCTGCGTCTCGGACGCTTTCGTCCCGGCCTGTATTGACTTGCAACGCTTGTATAGAAGATAGCTGCACATTTCGGTAGCAAATAAATAAATAAATAAATAAATAAATAAATAAATAAATAAAATAAAAACCCATAACCTCATTTATTCAACGTAAAACAACCGCATTTCTGTCCACCCCCCACCCCCCTTTCTATCTACAACTTGAAAAACGCACTCGCAGTCTGTTGCCATTTCTTCTTTGCTACAAGTGCGCTCTGTTTTCCCGTTTAGCGCCGCGTATCCTGGAAGTGTCACTCAGGGTTTCGAAGAGTACTCCCTCGTAAGTGCACTTAACTTGCCCGCTTAGCGCGGCTTAGACACAAGCGAGAATTTGCAAGCACGGACGCAAGAGGCGTTTATCTTGTCCAGAGTTCCCTCCTGCGTCCGTATTTGCACGCCCCGTCTTTTAAAAAATTTACAAAATTTCGTGAACGTACGACAAGGTGTGTCCCCAAAATACCGGTTCCACGCATCTACCTCCATCACCGGTATCCTGGGAAGAGTCACAGCCGGAGGCAAGGTGGCCTCGATATAGAGAGATGCGAGCTTTAATGAATAGCTGCTAACTTGGCTGATAGCCGGGTACGCGCTTCACTCGAAGAGTGTGGCAATAATTATGACACATACATTGACCACCTAAGCACACACACACACACAAAACAGCGTAAACACTCACACACATGAAAAAAATCTGTTCTTAAGGTTAAAACTGCTGCTTGGGCGAGTTCTTAACGTTATCTGATAAACCAAGTGCAAACCTTAAGCGACCTGCTTCGTCCTGCGTGAAGGGATTCGAAGCAGCGACGTAACGAGCTTCATCCCCCAGGTCTCCATCGTTCGGGTGACGCTTTAATTGGTCTCGATCGTGCGCGCTCAGCGGGATTCCGCGAAGCGCGAGGAAATGGAAGCAGTGCTCGGCCGACCCACATTTCCACGGCGCACTGGGCGGTCTCCTCAGCGGGCGCGGACGCAAAGATGGTCCCGTTCGTAGGGCTGTGCAAGCCTGTAACACCCGCAAGGCGTACGATCGACTCGCGAAAAAGGACAAAAAATAAAATGCGCAAGCACGACGCAGCAACGAGACTGGTGCGGGCCAATTAGATATAGGGAGTCGCGATAAGATCAATGTCACCGCGAGCGGCATGCTATATATACTATATTTATGTATACATTTATACATTTGTGTTTCGGTTAGACTTGCGTTTTATCATTGTGGAGGCGAGGTACGTCCTCGAGCTAAATGTTGCCGCAGTATAGCGCTGCGCGTTGTTGGTTGTTTGTGACATTAAATTCTCGCAGTGAGTGTAAGAGCTATGCGGAGGAGACGCCAGCTGCGCAGAAACTGCATTCGCACGGGTTGTTAGGCATGTTAGTGGTTGCCAAAGTGGTTGACGAGTTGAAAATTTTGTCTCCGGCGAGCGAGAGTGATTATATGACAACGCATAGCTGAGGCGCTGGCCAACTGCAAGGTGTCTTTACAGGTCGTTACATACATTTGTACACGGAAGCGTTCTATTTTTTAAATGAATTGTTAGAACGAATTGTTAAACGCCGGAGGCGCCGTCTTGTCAGCCATTAAAGTTATTGTATACACAGTGTAAAAAATTGAAGGACACTTTGTACATTCCAAAGTGTGTTCGGCGAAAGCTTGTGGTCATTCGACTGACTATGTAATGTCTTTTTTCTTTTACACTCTCAGTGGGATGGCACACAAACGGAATGTGTGCGTGTTTTCTTTTTTAATTTTACCGCGAATCGCAGCGCGACGCGAGACTATAATCTGCCTCCGTTCGCATGCGTTCGTATTTTCTCGCGCTTTGCGCATCGTGCAGACGCTGTCCGCGTTTCAGCGCTTATATTGACAGACACTTTGTAAATTCCAAAGTGTGTTCCGGGAACGCCTGTGTCCATTGAGACGGGGTCGGTCAGAATGGAATGCGATGCGCGCGCCTCCCTCCTTGCATGATTGGAAACGCTGGGCACAGCGACGCTACGCAAGCAGAGCGCGAGCGCTGTAGAGTCCGACGCGACCGGCGTCCGTTTGCGCGCCCCGGCGGCCACCTGACACCATGCCAGGGCTCGGACGGAGGGAAGGATGGACGGACGGACGGACGGACGGGCGGACGTGAGCATGAGACATTAAAGGTTTTTGCCTTAATATATTCTTCAAGCACGACGGAGCTCGGAAACGGGAGCTCCCTATGTAGTTGCCTCTTCAACAGCGACCGAAGGCGACATGTAGTGCCGAGTATTCAACGACTATACTGTGCCTTAAGTGTTGCCGTGCAGGTTGCCGTGCAGGTTAAGAATTATTAACCTGCACGGCAACCTTCATCTTCATCCCGTAACATTACCAGAAGGGCGTAAAATTGGTCTCGTTGGTAAACATGGCTTAATGTCTTCATGCACATGGCTGTGCAGTTAAGAAGTTAACAGAGTGTAACATTCTTTCGAAATGCACAACTCCCAGGGTTTTTTGTGCATTCACCTAACCCTTACATAAAAAGCTTGCAGCCTATCTGCAGAAATTCTACCGACCATGAGTCACCCGGGATGTGGAATGCATGAAGACAAGTGAAAAACTTTCTGTCACCCACCTGTCACCTCCGAGTAGGCAATTGGTACACCCCTGCTGCAGAAAGTCTGCAGAGCATTTGTAGCCACGCAGGATGCAGCATGCCTGCAGAATGTGTGCGGTACATCTGCAGAACGTCTACAGAAATTCTGCAACATGTCTGCAGAATATCCGCAGTGTTTTGTCGCGGATGAAAACAAAAATAATAGCTACCATTTGCGTTAGCACAGACAGTCAAGGAACATGCGGCATCGGAGGGCAGACACGCCCACACACCCACCAACACCTGCCCACAACATACACGCAACAACAGCAAATACCAAACGCATAGATCACTCGCGCTTCACAACCTAACTCCGACCACCCGGTATATATAGCCATGTTATCTTGACCGTCCATTCAGTGCCGGCAGGTAAATTCCTATGTTTCAAAATTTTACGCTTACACTTTCACAGAATACGTGTAAAATTATGGTGGTCGTGAGGTAGCCGTAAAACACACACATCCTTTAATCTACACCTACCAAATGTGCAACGCTCTTTTAATTAGTGACTTTTAATCACCAGCTGGCGGGCTGTCGCATGGGGCTGCATAAAAGCTGCGGCCTTTCTGCATACAATCTGCAGACTAAGGTGGTGACTTGATGGGTGAAGCCCATTTATTAGATGTGAAGCATCTTATGGCGAAGCTTAATCCGGTGGTGGTGGTGGTGTGCCGGCGTGACCACCCTTACTGCGCATGCGCCTCCTCTCCTCTCTCCCCTCCTACGTTCCCCCCCCCTCTCTCCTCTAGGCATCCCTGCCCGCGGCGTCCACACTCCCACTGCGCATGCGCGTCCCCCCCCCCCTCTCTCTCCCCTCTCCTACACTCCCCCCCTCTCTCGCCTCGCGACGCCGACGCAGGCAGCGTCTGCTAGCGAGTTTCTTGGTTGAAAAAACCGACTGCTCGCGCTGCACAACCGTTCACTGGCCACCCCGTATATATGGCAATGGATCTTGACCTCCAAGGTGGTGCCGGTGGGAGATTTCTCCTGTGCGTTGTTGAACAATAAAAATTCGCAGCGTGCGCGTTAACTAAAAGCGGACTGCGGGTCTCTGTGTCCAGTCGGAGTCTTCTGTCTCTCATTGCCCATTAGCAGCGATTGGCATGTTCCAGTAGGAAACACCGGTCCATCACTGCGTGCTTTGCGCCTCCCCAGCTTTCTGTCCTGCGCAACGCTGCGATGAGCACCAGCGTCAACGCCACCGCCAATGTAAGCGTTAGCGCCCGCTGCTTCACATCTACACATGGTTCCCTTTAGCGGGAGATGGTGTAATTTTTTATTGTTACAAAAAGTGTCATGACCCAGAATATATGGATATATACGTATATAATAATACATCCACACATGCACACACAGAGCCCACATTAACAGACAAGTCTGCTTGCCGTCTGTTCGTTGTCTGCAGAAAATCGGTAGACTAGGTCTGTATGGGGGGTGACTGGTGGGTGACTGATGGGTGACTGAAAGGTGGAGCCCATTTAGTTATTGTTATCAAATGTGTTATGACCAAGAATATATAGATATATACGTATTTGTTATATAAATCCACACGCACACACTCTGGACGCACATTATCAGAAAAGTCTGCTTGCCGTCTGCTCGGCGCCTGCAGATAATCTGCAGACCAGGTCTATAGAAAGGTCGAGTCTACAAGAAGGTGACTGGGAATTAATAGCACCTTTTACACAACAGCGAGTCCGCCATCCGAATCTTACAAATAACTACAGTAACATGAAAAATAACGCACTAGAGTGCCTATATAACACGCCACATAAAACTCACAAGGTAACACGAATGCGGCGTCACCAAAATTCGAATCACCGCGGTTGTCTGCGGGATCGATCCACGAAATCGTCCCGCGGACTTTCCCGCGAGAGACGACCGTCAACTAGGAGCGTCAAGAGCTCCACTCCTCACGACCCAGCGTAACATCATCGCCAGGTGGCACCACCGCTAAACTTTAACCACCGCAGGAACACAGCGCCAACTCTCGCTCGGCGGTGACTACGCTAATTACGCCGCCATCAGTGTCCCGCAGTGAAGCCTAACCGCAGGACGCGCGGGCGCTACGAGACGAAAACAACTTACAGGGCGTGGAACACCCCCACAAGGGGGCCTTTGACGAAATGCTATGATCAAAGTAACAGATTAGAGGGGCCATGACACGGTCACCCAACAATTCGTGGTTTTCAGCGAAAACTAGGAGAGGGTCTACTATGCCTACACAGATATGAAAAGATGGCCATAAAAGAATATTTCAGTGCAAAACAAGCCCTAGCCGGCCGCAAACCCAGCCCACCGCCGGCGACCGCCATTTTGCCATGGTGCGTGTGACGTCATATGTGGAGTCGTCGTCTTCTACTGAAGCTTCAGCGGCTGCAAATCGTTCAATTTTCCGTGCTTAGCTGAAGAAAGCGAAAATATCTCGATTTCACGCTCATCTGACCGCGGAACAATACCGTTCACCAGAATGCAGGCACTCGCGCAGCTAGCTGTTTGCTCCGTCGCGGCTCGCGAGTGCTACGTCACGGCTCAGTATTGCTCGACTCTCAGGTAACTCGCGTGTTTATAAAAATATTCAATTGTAAATTAAGTACTCGACCAAATGCGCTAGAACTTCGCCAGCCTATTTGTGAATGCGCAAGGATTAACCAACACAACACAGATTATGATCGCAAGTTGGGGGGCCATGGCCCCTTTAATCGCGCCTACGGGTGACTCGAACTACCTTCGCAGGCCGCGAGAGGACAAAAAAAGAAAAGAAAGGCTGTGCTCCAAGACGTCCTCGATGTGTTTCTTACATGGGGCGGCACGTTATTCGATAATGGCAAACTTCGTATAACCACAGTCATTTGAGATTGTCGTAAAGCGGGCCAACGCTGGAGCTACTGCATGCATCTGATGCACTTTTATTTTCTTGAATTTTGTTGTACGTGATAGCTTTAAGGCGATACTTTCAATCCTTGGAGGTGTCTTTTTTCCCTAATGACTACAGCTGCGTAGCAGAAACCCCGGTTTGGATCATATATTGCTTCACAAAAAGGTGAGTTTAATACGCAAATCTCAGTCGTGAGTGCCGCAGAAATGTGTTAGTGCTCTTTTGAAAAAAGGAAACAATTTATAGCACTACGTAGTTTACTATGGGAGTGGTGAGCGCTGTCCCGAAAAAATCTGATTGCTACGAGGGGCGAGGAAACAGAGAAAACCAACCAATTTACGTGATCGGGTTAAGAAAGAAAGGGAAACAATTTAGAGTGCTACACATTCTACTATGGGAAAGCGGTAAAACGCCATTTTCATAGCCAAATTTATCTGACCGACGTTTGTTTAGGAAAAGGGAGGTGGTTTACTCCACTATATGTTAAAGGGGCCCTGCAACACCTTTTTGAGCATGGTCAGAAAATGCTGCCGATCGGTAGTCGAGGCTCCCGAGAACACGTGAGCCAAATATTATAGCGCAGCACGTGGCCTGGAATTTACAATAAATTCACAAAGTCGGCTAAACATCGCTTTCTCTTCTCTCGACAAACGATGCTATATACTCAGAAATCGTTGCGTCATATGCCCAAGTATCACGCGATTGGCTGATTTGATCATGGCCCACTAGAGAGTTACTCGGGGCCGCCGCGGGAGGCCGCGACGTGTCCGCGTGTGCGCGCGCAATCGCACTGAAAACCCGCGCGAAGAAAAAAAAAGCGAAAAGGAGCTCAAGGTCACGAGGCGCGCGTGACGTACCTTCTTCCCCCGTGCCATCCCTCCCTGCTTAGCTTCCAGCGCTTCCGTCGGGACGAGAGGAGAGAAAAAGCAATCGCAACGTGCGACAAATCTTTGTAGCTCCACTCGTACTGGGACGGATTCTGAAACTTTCTGCCGTGGTCAATTCATGAGGCAATAAACTCCTTTGGTGAATCTATTGCATGGCTACTTCGGAAAGTGTTGCAGGGCCCCTTTAAGGAAAAAAGTGTTGACAAATTCAACGGCTGTGCGCTCTGTTATAGAAGAGCAGCAAATTGTCGCCAAAAGGAGCTGTCATATATGAGCGGGGAAAACAGGAACACGGCCCTTAAATCATCACGACAGTTTGTTTACAAAAAATCAGGAGCCTTTGTTGAGTAGACACTCGCTGCCGTCGCTGTCGGAGTCCCCCGCAATGGCTTGCACCCGCCGCATGGTTGTACGGGGCGCTGACGGAGATGTTCCGGCCAACACCACTGTGCGTTTCCGAAGGCGCGCTTCTAGGAAAACACCGCCGAAGCCAGCTGATATACGTGCCGACCCCCGGCATTCTCCCGTAGCTCGGTTTTGTTTACACGATTCGCAGGCGCCGCGTCACTCCGCCCGACAATCTATCTATCTATCTATCTATCTATCTATCTATCTATCTATCTATCTATCTATCTATCTATCTATCTATCTATCTATCTATCTATCTATCTATCTATCTATCTATCTATCTATCTATCTATCTATCTATCTATCTATCTATCTATCTATCTATCTATCTATCTATCTATCTATCTATCTATCTATCTATCTGATTACGTCTGGGTGCTCTTGTGATCAGCCCCTTAACTTGGTGTGGACCGTAATTGGTATAAAAGGGTAAGCAGGCTCAAGGAATATAACTGTCCGGTCTTGACATAAATAACTTGAAAATCCTGTCGCGTACGTTATCAAACCCTTTCCTCCAGACACGGTATGAGGATTTGCGCTACGGGTGATGGATGGATGGATGGATGAGCAACATTATTCTTGTCCGGCAAGATGCACGTTAGCGCGCAGACGGGTGATTGACAATTTAAATCTTTCCAGGAATGGCGAGAACAGATATTGGTAATTTACATGTGAGAGCGTTAAGAAAAAAAATCACGCCATATCCACGAAGTGAATGAGGATGAGTGGGCGAAGCTCGATCGTTTTCATCCATGGCAGAAAGAGAATGTGGGGTCTGGAACGCGCTTATACTTCATGGTCATCAGCGTCATCGTCATCTTTATCACGTGTAGTGGGTACGTTGCACTATACTGGAACGCGCTTATACTTCAACGTTATCACGTGTAGTGGGTACATTCCACTATACTGCGTCACAGTGGCGTAGCCAGGGAGTGGCACACCGGGCACGTGCCCCCCCCCCCCCCCCACCACGAAATTTTTTTCGCCATGGCATACAGAGCGAAAAATGACCATTTCAGGGAGGTGCCCCACCCGAAATCTAGGTGGTGCCCCCCCCCCCCCCCCCCGAAAAAAACATTTCTGGCTACGCCCCTGCTGCGTCATCGTCATCACGTGGAGTGGGTACATTCCACTACACGTGGCTACCTACCTACCTACCTACTACACCTACTACTACTACAACTACAGAGGAGGGACAGACCCACACCCTAAGGAGCTTCGCCCCTAAAACTGACATCGGCAGCGTTCACCCGACGAATGCAAAGGAATAAATATCAGGGTGCCAGCAGGAATCGAGCCCATGCATTCTGCGTGGAAATCAAGCATTCTACCACAGTGCCACGCCAGGTCTCGAAACTGCTTTTGTAAAAAGACCCTATGCAGGCGTAATATCGGTGAAACCTCAATTGGGGTTGCAGTGCTGGCTATCTAATTTTATAAACATTAAAGATGTACTCCTATATGATACCGGCGTCACGTTGCGTTAAAGTCAACTTTACACTTAAGCGCCGTCCACTGAAGTTCGTCTACGTAGCACTAACCAGGGTTACCATCCTCGCAAGCGCAAGCGCCACATATCAGCTTACCGTTTCTGGTGTTGGTAATGCACATGTTTCTGTTGGGCATGGTTACGAAACTGTAAACAACTGGTTATAAAAATACACGACTGTTCAACACATGTCTCTGCGTACAAAATTTGTACATATCTTTGGCGTCGTTTCGTAACGTTTCGCCCAATAAAAAAATTACGCCACAGTCACCTTCCGTTCGCATGCTTCGCATAACATCGATTTCCATGGTACGTGGGATCTGCCGATTTTTTTCGTGTACGACGCTGCCACCATCATCTGTGAATTATGAAATATTCGCTTGAAAGTATAGATGATTTAGACAGCTATATACTCGGCTGTGGGAGGGCCGTTAGCTGGCCGTTGTATGCACTAGCCCATCAGATTCCGAATTTGTTCATGCTATTCTCTATTGTAACCGTGTAACCATGTTACAATATGATTTGTGTTTAGGAGTGATGGTAACGATTTAGAGTGTGCTCTATTGTTGGACAGCTGTAAGCAGACGTCCCACATAGCAGGCAACGAATTCGCACCAACGTGGCCGACAGTTCAGTTATACTGTGTTCATGAGGATGGCTTGATGGGTTAGTCGGTAGTACATCGTGAGATTGTTACAGCGTACACTGACGGGGACAGAGCGAAGAGGACACAGGACATAGCGCTGGGAACAACGTACTCGGCTATGGCTATGACGGCTATACTGTGTGCTCAGAAAAAACGTATGCGATTCAGGGTATTACTTACTTTACTATGGGTGGACGATAAGCCATTTCACTACTTACCACTACTTGTGTGGTTGGAAAAAATAGTCTACTTGGAGTACAGAGTACTCTTCTATAAGAGGGCAGGAAGGCTGCCAGTTATGTACATTCTGAAGCAGACGTTAGAGTGTGTCTGAACATGCAGTCATATCGTACAATGTTTAGAAAAAAAAAAAAAGATGGAAACGGTTAAGGAAACTCTGTGATCTACTTCCCGAGAGTCGTAAGCTGTCCGCATTAAGTTTCACAATGCCGTACTATCGTACACGGAGTATCTGTGTTTAAAAAAAAAAAAAAAAGAAAGAAAAGGTAAATCATTCAGAGAGCTACGTGAGAGCAGTAACCTGTTGCTGCGTTTAGAAAATATGGTGACTATTTAGGGTACTCTGCAATAAGAGAGAGGCAAGGTGTACAGTTTGTAAGCTGTTGTTTAGTACGAAATGTGAAGGAATTTGAGCACCATTTGTACTCTGCTATGGGAAAGCAATGAGCTGTCGCTGATACTCCGAAGCGCGACAACGACGAGCGTTGAGTTGTAATCGTGTCTAGAAAAAAATTGAAGGACACATTGTACATTCCAAAGTGTGTTCGGCGAAAGCTTGTGGCCATTCGACTGACTATGCCATGTCTTTCTTCTTTTACACAATCAGTGGGATGGCACACAAACGGAATGTGTACGTGTTTTCTTTTTTAATTTTTTACCGCGAATCGCAGCGAGTAGCGAGACTAATCTTCCTCCGTTCGCATGCGTTCGTATTTTCTCGTCCTTTGAGCAACGCGCAAACGCCATCCGCGTTCCAGCGCTTAAATTGACGGACCCTTTGTAAATTCCAAAGTGTGTTCCGTGAACGCCTGTGTCCATTCAGACGGCGTCGGTCAGAAAGATTGCAAACGCTGGGCACAGCGACGCTATGCAAGCAAAGCGCGAGCGCTGTAGAGTCCGACGCGACCGGCGTCCGTTTGCGCACCCCGGCGGCCACCTGGCTCCGTGCCAGGGCTCGGACGTACGGACGGACGGACCGACGGACCGGCGGACGGACGGACACGACGGATGGATGGATGGACGGACGGACGGACGGACGGACGGACGGACACCGGACGGACGTGAGCATGAGACATTAAAGGCTTTCGCCTTAAAATTACACCATCTCCCGCTAAAGGGAACCATGAGTAGATGCGAAGCAGCGGGCGCTAACGCTTACACTGGCGGCGGCGTTGACGCTGGCGATCATCGCGGCGTTGCGCAGGAGAGAAACCTGGGGGGGCGCAAAGCACGCAGTGATGGACCGGTGTTTCCTACTGGAACATGCCAATCGCTTCGGACAGAAGACCCGCAGTCCGCTTTTAGTCAACGCGCACGCTGCGAATTTTTATCGTTCGACAACGCACAGGAGAAATCTCCCACCGGCACTACCTTGCAGGTCAAGATCCAGTGCCTATATATACGGGGTGGCCAGTGAACGGTTGTGCAGCGTCAGCAGTCGGTTTTTTCAATCAAGAAACTCGCTAGCAGACGCTGCCTGCGTCGGCGTTGAACGGTTGTGCAGTGCGAGCAGTCGGTTTTTTCAATCAAGAAACTCGCTAGCAGACGCTGCCTGCGTCGGCGTTGCGAGGCGAGAGAGGGGGAGCGTAGGAGAGGAGAGAGGGGGGAGGGGACGCGCATGCGCAATGGGGGTGTAAACGCCGCGGGAGGGATGCCTAGAGGAGAGAGGGGGGAGCGTAGGAGAGAGAGGGGGGAGGGGACGCGCATGCGCAATGGGTGTGTAAACGCCACGGGCTGGAGCGATACCTAGAGGAGAGAGAGGGGGAGCGTAGGAGAGGACGTGCGTGGGGAGGGTTGGCGCATGCGCAGTAAGGGTGGTCAGGACGCTCACCACCACCACCGGACGGACGGACGGACGGACGGACACCGATGGCGCGATTTTGTACGCATTCCAAGTAAGCACGGGGGCGTGTCCGTGCTTAACGTCACAAACACGTGACTGTCGTGAACGTACGTTCCGATCCAAGTCAAGCCGTCTGACAGCCATTACAATCCATGCTTATCGGTTTCGGACGGTGCCGAGAACCGTCCGAAACCGATAAGCATGGATTATAATGGCTGTCAGACGGCTTGACTTGGATCGGAACGTGCGCTCACGACAGTCACGTGTCTGTGGCGTTAAGCATGGACACGCCCCCGTGCTTATTTGGAATGCGTACAAAATCGCGCCACGGACGGACGTGAGCATGGAGACATTAAAGGCTTTCGCCTTAATACGTTATAGGGAACTAGAAGCTAGTGGGAAGCAGCAAGCTATTGCTGAGGCTCTAGGGCCTGCGTACAGTCCGAATGTGATCAGGTTACCATGCTGTGTGTTTAGAGAAATTTATTAACACATACTATGAACATGAATAACATTTCAACAGAACAGAACATGTACAGACACGCAAAAATGTTTTTACAAAAACATAGGTACACATATGTACATTACATGGTGAACAAAAAGCACAATAAAACATGAATATGTACATTTTGTGTATTTACATGGCGTTTTTGCTTAGAACTAAGAAGATCGCAAAGTGAATGGCCGTGCGTTACGCACGGTGATGTGTGTTTTGCAGATGCTAATTGACCCTTCTGGAAACACAACTAATTTCAGATGCGCGCGTGAAAATCTTCTATTTTGCCGCTCACCAGTCGAATTATCGATCATCCTATCTGAGGCATTTCTTGCTGGTCTACAGAACTCTTATCGCAACGTAACGATGTAATAACACTCGTTTAGTGGGACGGAATGTTACCCTCGATGTTTACCAAAATAAGGAAGTACACCACCCACGCATTCCATGCAACTGGTTAACCAGCAAAGCCGAAACCCGGAGGTCGAAGCGTTGCAGTTGTGCACCAGTCTGCAGCGAACGCTGTCGGAGTTGCACACGTTTGCATCTTTTGCTATTTCCTTCGTTAGGCTGCGTTCGTCGGCTTGTATGTCCCATCTCTCCGAGTGCCTTTCCTCAGCGCCCGAGGTGAAAACGCAAGAAGCGCGCGCATCTGCTAGGAGAATGCAGGCTCTTGTTCGCCCACTGACAGCGTCTCTTGCTCGCGACGTCACCTAATCATACAGATGACGTCATGATGGTTGCTGTCGATAGAGGAAAGGCAGGGAGAGCAGCACGCGAGCGTTTGTTGGTGGTTTAGGGGCTCTTTAAGACTAAAGCCCTATATGCTTCATCACATGCGAAAACTGACTGGCGTCCGGCGTCGGCGTCTCCCGTCGGCGTCAACACGAGTGACGCAAAATATGATCAACTGATGACGTCCCGACGGCATCATGGCGTCACATATCGCCAAAATTCGTGACGTCATTATGATGTCATCATGACGTCACGTCACATGATGATGTCATCACATGACATCGCAGCTTGGTCAATGGTGTCAATGGTCGGCAGGTCATGGAGGCAGTGCGAAACTAGGTGAGGAGCTTGCCTCCAATCCCGGAGGCAATGAAAAAAACTACACGCATCTCCATGAAATGAATGATGACGAGTGGCGGAAGCTAGGTCCTAAGGTCCATAATTTCTACGTTGAAGTCGACGACTAGTACAAAGGGTTTGTACTTGTAGGTGTTTTATATTGTTCTGTCACAATTATGATTGATATTAGTGTATTCTTAAACATTTTCTTGTGTCTCACATATGTTACCCTAGCGTTGCCCCATATAATGTAAATTGAGTGACATAAAGTGACAGTCGACGACAAAGCTCCGTCCTAAGGTTCATAATGTCTACGTTGAAGTCGCCGACTACTATAAAAGGGTTTGTCCTTGTAGGTGTTTATATTGTCCCTTCAAAATTACAGTTGTTCGTCTATTGTAAACCATTTTTCTTATTCACATACACACATGTTTCGACTATAGAAATGGTTTTCAAAACACCATGACAGCGGACAGTGAGCTTCGACGACAAAGCTAGGTCCTACGGTCCATGTGTACTTCAAGTCGCCGACTAGTATAAAGGGTTTGTGCTTGTGGGTATTTTATATTGCTCTGTCACAATTATGATTGATATTAGTCTATTGTTAAACCTTTTTTTGTGTCTCACATCCACGAATCTCCCCGTGATGGACGCGGACGACAAGGCTAGGCCCTAAGGAGCTTCGCCCCTAAAACCATGTTAGGTACAGACAGATTTCGGAGGGTGGCGGGGTAGGAACAATACATTGACTGAGAAGAAAAAAAATTACACCAGCTCCCGCTAAAGGGAACCATGTGTAGATGCGAAGCAGCGGGCGCTAACGCTTACACTGGCGGCGGCGTTGACGCTGGCGCTCATCGCGGCGTTGCGCAGGAGAGAAACCTGGGGAGGCGCAATCACGCAGTGATGGACCGGTGTTTCCTACAGGAACATGCCAATCGCTGCTAATGGGCAATGAGAGACAGAAGACTCCGATTGGACACAGAGACCCGCAGTCCGCTTTTAGTTAACGCGCACGCTGCGAATTTTTCTTGTTTAACAACGCACAGGAGAAATCTCCCACCGGCACTACCTTGCAGGTCAAGATCCAGTGCCTATATATACGGGGTGGCCAGTGAACGGTTGTGCAGCGCGAGCAATCGGTTTTTTAGGAGCGAAGCTCCTTAGGCCAGGCACCCCACCGTCGCCGTCGCCGTTGAAGCTCCCTGGCACGGTGCCAGCAGTGGCGTCTCCCTCTCACGCGGGAGGATAAATGAGCTTTATGAGCGCTGAAACGCGGATGACGTCTGCGCGATGCGCAAAGCGCGAGAATACGAACGCATGCGAAACGGAGGCAGATTAGTCTCCCTCTCCTTCTTTCTTCAACTCTGCCCCCTCCCCTCAAACCGGCGAACGCGTGAAACCATCACTTCACCCTGTCGTCCGCCCAGTGGTCGGTCCGTTGCCTGGACAATGAAACGCCGCGCCCACCGAACGCAGCGTGCGTCCCATTTCTAACCCCGTATTCAGAAACGCTCCTTTTGAACTATACTTGCCACCGCCTTCAATGCAGCACAAACACGTTTCGAACGCGCTGTCTTTAGGCGGTGCCGAGGCTGCACAAACGCGTTTCAAACGCGCTTCCTTGAGACGGTGGCAAGTCAAGTCAAGCAGTGGTTCTCAATACGGGGGTAAGGAGCTTCGCTCATCGGTTGTATTCGTACACGGAACAACTGCTAGTTTTAAATGCGAAGCATTTCTGAGCGAACTTCGGCAACTTTAAGCGTATCTATCTATCTATCTATCTATCTATCTATCTATCTATCTATCTATCTATCTATCTATCTATCTATCTATCTATCTATCTATCTATCTATCTATCTATCTATCTATCTATCTATCTATCTAGCCGCCTACGACTTTGTGCTCTCCTGGCCATATCGTTAATGGGATTTATACCAAAATTGGTATGGCATAACATGACTCTATGACAAACATGAATGACTGGTCATATCATGAAAATCATGCCTAACTTGTCATGAAAAGTATGATTTACACGCCATGGCCATAGTGCTCCTGAGGCCGTTTTCTTAATTTGATATATCCAAAAATTGGTACGATGGCACATTTCTGCATGACCAACATAAATGACAGGTCGTAATATGAAAATCATGATCTGCATGTCATGTACAACATGATTTACATGCCACGCTCATGGCGCGCTGACGGCCGTTTCGCTCGCTTGATATACACCAAATTTAGTATTGCGTGACGTGACTGTATGACGTACATAAATGCCAAGTGGTAATATGGAAATCATGACAAGCATGCCACGCTCATGACACTCTCGTGACCGTTTCGCTAGCTTGAGATACACCAGATTTGGTATTGAGTGACGCGACTGTATGACGAGCATAAATGACAAGTCGTAATATGGAAATCATGACATGTCATGTGCAACATGACTTGCATGCTACGCTCATGACGCTCTCGTGGCCGTTTCGCTAGCTTGAGATACACCAGATTTGGTATTGAGTGACGCGACTGTATGACGAGCATAAATGACAAGTCGTAATATGGAAATCATGACATGTCATGTGCAACATGACAAGCATGCCACGCTCATGACACTCTCGTGACCGTTTCGCTAGCTTGAGATACACCAGATTTGGTATTGAGTGACGCGACTGTATGACGAGCATAAATGACAAGTCGTAATATGGAAATCATGACATGTCATGTGCAACATGACAAGCATGCCACGCTCATGACACTCTCGTGACCGTTTCGCTAGCTTGATATACACCAAATTCGGTATTCAACGACGTGATTGTATGACGAGCATAAATGACAATTGGTAATATGGAAATCATGACATGGCATGTGCAACATGACTTGCATGCCACGCTCATGACGCTCTCGTGGCCGTTTCGCTAGCTTGATATACACCAAATTAGGTATTGAGGGACGTGACTTTATAACGAGCATAAATGACAAGTGGTAATATGCAAATCATGACATGTCATGTGCAACATGACTTGCATGCCACGCTCATGACACTCTCGTGGCCGTTTCGCCAGCTTGATATACACGAAATTTTTAAGGCGAAAGCCTTTAATGTCTCATGCTCACGTCCGTCCGTCCGGTCGGACGTGAGCATGACGGTCGGACGACCGGACGTCCGTCCGTCCCTCCCGCCGTGCCCTGGCACCACCGTGCCAGGTGGGCGCCTGGTCGCGCAAACGGACGCCGGTCGCATTGGACTCTACAGCGCTCGCGCTTTGCTTGCGTAGCGTCGCTGGTCCCAGCGTCTCTAATCATGCAAGGAAGGAGACGCGCGCATCACGTTCCATTCTGACCGACCCCGTCTCAGTGGGCACAGGCGTTCGAGGAACACACTTTGGAATTGACAAAGTGTCCCTCAATTTAAACGCTGGAACGCGGATGGCGTCTGCACGATGCGCAGAGCGCGAGAATACGACCGCATGCGAAACGGAGGCAGATTGGTCTCGCGTCTCGCTGCGATTCGAGGAAAAATTAAGCAAACATAAGTGGCAGGTGGTAACGTGAAAATCTTGGCATGCATGTCATCTACAATGCCATTTACATGCCACGCTCATGGTGCGCTTGCGTCCAGTTCGCTAGCTTGATATACGCCAGAATTTGTATTGCGCGACGTGACTATATGACGAACACAAATGAGAGGTCCTAACATGTAAAATAAGGACATGCATATTATGTACAGCACGATTTGCTCCTTGCTGGCTGCTTCGCATTATATCGACTACCACAGTGTGTGGGATCTGCCGGTTTTTTCAATCAAGAAACTCGCTAGCAGACGCTGCCTGCGTCGGCGTTGCGAGGCGAGAGAGGGTGGAACAGTAGGAAAGGAGAGAGAGGGGGGAGGGGACGCGCATGCGCAGTGGGGGTGTGGACGCCGCGGGGCCGGATGCCTAGAGGAGAGAGAGGGGGAGCGTAGGAGAGGAGGTGTGTGGAGAGGGTTTGCGCATGCACAGTAAGGGTGGTCACACCACCACCACCACCCGATTGAACTCCGCCATAAGCTGCTTCGCATCTAAAAGTAGACGGCTTTCGCCTCCCAGTCGTCTTAGGCGAGTGCATAAGTGATCCTGTGTGTTCTTTACAAGCTAGATCCTGTGTGTTCTTTACAAGCGTCTTCAATTGTAGCTTCTTATTTCGCTATCACTGACTTAGGATATGCGTTCCGACTTTGCGTTGTGACGTTAGCTTAAAGCAAATTGAGAACACCTAAATGACTTTATGGGCAGTCATTCATGCGGCGGCGGGTATCATCCCTATGGGTATATATGCTGAAAAATCCTGAAGAGAAACTGATGCCAGTGCCCAAACTCTTCGAGGTAACGTAAGCTAGCATTTCTTCTTCATTGTAGTTGAATGCGCATTCGCGGTCTCACAGACCCACGGACTGCCACATTTCTGCAGCTGCTAGCCCTGCACAGCTTCGCTGTAAAAGTTGTCCATAGTTTTTTCATTGTTGTAAAAAAGTGCGTCTAAAACATCTAATCAGTTGAGGATGTCGCGCGTCTGACACGTTGTCGCTAGACTGCCACACGTGGGCTGATGCGAAGGTCAGCGCACCCGCTCGCTCCCTTTGTGTATACCGTAAACAAAAGGCGAGACTTGCGGAATGCTGTCACCGGGAGGCGAGGCGAGACCTAAAAGCTGCTCAGAATCGGAGGCCACGCATAATTGAAAATGGAAACGGTGAAATACACGGGGTGAGTTGCTATAAAAGAGATGAGGTTTTTTTTTTCTTTTTTTTTTTGGGGGGGGGGGGGGGGGGGGGGGGGGGTTGCGCAGGCAGTGAAGTATAATGGCGATGAAGTGCTTTGCCTTATCGACTTATGTTATATGATGGAAACTATATTTTAAAGCGAACTTACTTTGTGACCCATCGCGGGCTTTCTTGAGCATAGGCGGTCACACTGCCCCGACCTAAACTAAATAGTGCAGGTGGATCATACCTGGCTTACATTATGTAATTGCCAGTCGGCCAAGTGACTTCCGGGTATGTACCTCCAATGCGAAGCTCACTTCCGTTTCCCCTTTCTGTTCTGCTAAATCGCTTCCCCATTGCCCCTTCGTTTCAATCTATAGTGAAGCTAAGGACGACCTTTGAGACAAGTTCGGTCAGGAATGACAGTCCGCATCATGGACATCATTTCCCGTCAAACAACGTGGGTCGAAGACACAGGTGTAGACTGAGGGAAGGGGGGCTCAGACTTTCGCCGAAATTTTTCAATTTTGCATGTGTTTATATATATGCGCGCATGTACTAAAACACGCACAACCATACATAAAGTATGGTTTAACCCCTCCACACACCCCTTCCCCGAAAAAAAATTTCTGGCTACCTACCTGGCAGAAGAGGCCCAGACATATGTTTCGCATCGTGCGTGCCAGGGCGTAGGTTGAAAGACAGAGATGTATGTCGCTGATTCTAAAGAAGCGTGTTAGATCTGCTGAAATTTTTTTAAAGCGAAGCATTCCTTAGCAAACGCAACTTTGAGCTAACTCGCCACCTACGACTTCGTGCTCTCGTGGCCGTTTCGTTAACGGGATATACACCAAAATTAACATGTCATGACATCAGCTCATGACGAACATAAGAGGCAGGTCGTAACACGAAAATAATGATATTCATGTCATCTAAGGCATGATTTAAATGCCACAATCTTGGTGCTCACGCGGCCATTTTATTAATTTGATACATACCCAAAATTGATGTGGCGCGGCAGGAGTGTATAACGAACATAAATGACAGGTTGTAACATGAAAGTAATGAATGTCATGTCATGTACGTCATGATTTACTTGACACGGTCTTGGTATACCAGAATATATGTTTCATAAGCACGGTGTATACAAGATTGTACATGCATGCATGGCAAATACGCGACAGTGAACGACATGTCATGACACGAATGCCTCAAGCTGTCTCAAAGCCAAACGATGTGGTGAATGCAGCTCATCGCTTACTGCTTCACATCACATCGTTTTCCAGAGAGCGTGGGATCTGATTTATTTTTTTTTTTTGTCTACAGAACTCTTGTGCCAATGTAACGCAGTAATAAAGGTGCATGCGTTCAGTGGGACGAAATGTTGCCCTCAAAGTTTATCGAAAGTGCGTCCACCTTTTTGTTGTTGTGAAGAAGTGCGTCTAAAACATCTAATCAGTGGAGAGCGTCGGCAGTCCGATGTATCGTCGCCAGACAGCTGATGCACGTGAGCTGATACGAAGGTCGACTGACCGGCACGCTCCCTTTGTATGCAGCGAAAACAAAAGGTGCGGGACAAGCAGCAACCTGTCACCAGGAGGCGAGTTCTGTGACCAAGTGCGTGGTTGCAGCATATAAGGTGGCCGCATGCATATACGGTCGCCACACATATTAAAAAAAAACTAAAAAAAAAAAAAACTAGGAGCCCGTTCCCAATCGGGAGAATGGTGGCAAACGAAGGTTGGCATGTGCGGGCCTGACCTTACTACCTTTCTTTCCATCGCATTGTGCTATGCTCGCTCCTAACTTTTTCCTTTTTGATGCCGGGAATCGGACATTTGCTCACGGGCTTAGCAGCGGAACACTTCTGTTGATACCGGTAACAACGACGCCCATGCGAGAAACAATGAAAGGCAACAATGAAATGTGAAAACGTGAAATGACAAGTCGTATCGCTAAAAGTTAAGACGCAGCTCTCAAAGAAATTTGAGGCAAATTTTTGTTCTTGAAATTTCTGTTCATTCAAAGCGAGAAGGAAATGAAGACGTCAGTCACAATCTCCAGACTTCAAGCCCTTATCATAGCTATACTATTAGTATGTAAGATGTAGAGTAGGGCGAGAATGAAAGATAATCGAACTGGTGCCGCTATTTCACGTTACATTTCATAGCTGGTGACTCCAAACACGTGCGGTAAAGGCGCTGAGCGTCACGCAGTTGTATGCAATAAACACACAGAATAAAAAAAAAAAGAAAGCACAGGAAATGCAAAATGATGTCGCACGTGCCTGAAGCCCTCTGCTTCGAGCCACGCGTCTTCG
>JALIZH010011081.1:22500-55437 GCA_030522465.1 Rhipicephalus appendiculatus
CCACACACGACTTCGCGTTGCATCACATCTACTTCACTTCTCCGCACTATCGGTTCTCTGTCGGCACGTGGCGTTCCGTGGATTAGGGTCTCGCTTGCTTATACTGTCCGCTATAGTGCTACGCCAGTTAATTAACCACGCCACATTAAGCCCACGTTCGTATTACCGGTGCTACGAAGCGGGACAGGCGATAACGAATAAATGCATCTATTAACTATCAGCGAATTGCAGAGTTAACAACGCGTGACGCTGTCTCGTTCACGAGGAGACCATGCGAAGGCCTGTATGGAGCGACTGCAATTATTTCCATCGGTACTTGAGAAAAGCTATTTGCGCAATAGTTACGCAACTGTCGCTATTAATGCGTAAAGTTAGCGCCAGCGTCGTCGACTAGCGTTAGCTATTCGGGCTTTTTTATTGCAAAGCTTTTGACAGCTGAATAGATGCACTTGCTTCGCCGAGACATTTGCGATCTGCAGCTCCATGAGTCACGCCTGGCTGCCTTTTGAGATTGCGACTTCCTGCGAGATGAACGAACGCTCTGCTATGCAATATGCGTAATGGCTTAAACCTTTGAGACTAATTTAAAGTTGAGAAGGTGAGCGAATTAAAGCGCACGATAGGCACTGATTCCTCGCTCGTGCTTGAGTTTATCGAGCGCGAATGCGTGAGAGAAAGAGAGAGGTTCGGGAAAGAAGAAGAAATGAAAAAAAAAATTCAGCCAGCTCCGCTTGGCGAACACTGATGAAACAGCAAAGCTGATGGCTTGCAGTGGGCTTGAACGAAGTGGAATGTAGAGGGTTGAATGAAGTGGGCTGAAGTGGGAATGACGTGGCATGAAGTGGGTGACTGAAGTGGGAGGAGTGCCGGGAGCAGTAGTGGGCCGTGGTGGTGAGTTGTGGGATTAGTGGGAGGAGTGGTGGGCGTAGGGGTGAGTTGCGGGAGTAGTGCGTAGTCGGAGTGGTGGGAGGAGTGGCATATATTCGTAGTGGTATTTACCCACTTTCTGTGGGTAAATCCCTCTACGATACACGATCTACGATGGTCCCCAGACGTGAAAACCTCGACCAAGAACAGCTTCGCTGTTAAACGTCGCTATTTTCTGCCTCCCGTCGTGGGGGTACGGCTCAGCGCCTTTATGTACCTCTTACACCGTGGGTGAGGGGAAGGGAGAAGTAAGTGTGAGAGGAAGAAGAAGAGAAGATAGGGAAGAGGAGAGAGTAGATGCGAAGAGAGTATCCTGTTTGTGCAGGCGGGAGCACGAAGACAAGGCGTTCGTCTATCGGGTGGCGAGGTCCGCAGGAGCCGCAAACTAGACGAAGGCTCGCAGGCCTCGTATCTTGGACCGTGCAGGGAAGAGGAAGTCCTCCACAGTTGTCGCAGGGTGACCGAGCTGGTGATACCGGCTCACCACGCATCGTTCAGTGGCCAGAGCAGGGCAGGAGCAAACGATGTGCTCCTATGTTTCTTCGTCACCACATCTGCGGCGCGCAAGGGATGAGGAGCGACCCGTGGAGTACACGCCTGCAGTCAGGCGCTGCCGGTCCGCAGGTGAAGCACCAGCCACCGCTCGCGTCTATCCAGGCCGGGCTCCGGTAGGGTGGCGGTGGTTTGCCGCTTGCCATCCGCTTGACAGGGCTGGCCGTTGGTAGCTGCTGCCGCAGTCGCTGCCGGGAGTAGCCCGACATGGCTACTGACTTGGTGACTGGGGCGCTGCCTTTGCGTGCGGTGGCGTCGTCCACCTCGTTGCCAGCTATCCCAACGTATGAGGGAAGCCACTTGAGGGACAGACGCACACCGCTAGGTCTGATGGCGGTTAGCTTGTTGTGCAGCAGCGCCACGGTAATTCCAGCACGGTCTAGCTACAGAAGCGCTTGTAGGGCTGACCGTGAGTCGCAGATGATCGCCACGGGCTGCTGGGGTGTTGCAGCAGCGAGGTGATCGGATGCCAAGTGAAGGCCAGCCAATTCAGCTGCAGTGGAGCTGGCGTGGAAGGGAAGGCGGCACCGGATGGTTGTCCCAGTCCATGGTATGACACACGCAGCCGCGGCCGAGCGGGGGGCTGTCCCGGACAGACCCATCCGTGAACACCAAGAGATGCCTCCGCAGCTCGCAGTAGCTCATCCAAATGCCAAATATTTTATTTTGTAAAGAAATAGGTCACGTGGTTCTGATCGCATGCACCGGTAAAGAAAAAGGAAAATATGTTACGGATTCAATGAGTATTGATATGTGATGTTTTTGGTTTCGTACTGAGTCCACGCCCCCCACATACTGCTGATATTACACTTGCACCAAGCCTCTTACAATATTTGCCTCTGTGGTTTTTCAGTTTCGTTCTGCCTTCCAGATTTGCATTCTTTCTACATAAAGCGTGTAATTCTGTTCCATTTTTCCTAAAAATCTCAGGTGGGCGTTGTGCCCCTGTTCATGGCAGTTCCATCCATATTTTAATTTTTTAGATGCGAAGCATCTTATGAACGAGCTCTGTCCCCCCCATTGTCCACCGTAGCCAGATGACGATGACGATGACGCTGCCACCACGGCACAGCACATGCAAGGTAACCATTATACGCCATTAGGATGACGATGACGCTGATGACGATGAAGAATAAGCGCGTTCCAGACCACACATTCTCTTTCTGCCATCACGGCACAGCACATGCAAGGTACCCATTATACGTCATGACGATGACGATGACGATGACGCTGATGACGATGAAGAATAAACGCGTTCCAGGCCACAAATTCTCCTTCTGCCATAGGTGAAAACGATCGTGAACGCGCTCTCGCCCGCGAAAGGCAAAGCGGCAACGCCGACAACAACGGCAAAAGCACATTGTATATACTGTAAACACGCGTTGTCACTCATTGACATGTGCGAGTGGCTAATGTCACGGGTGATTTACGGTAAGAATGATCCCAAGTGCTTCGCATACTACTCAGGGTTCCCTTAAGGGGAGATGTGTGCGGTTTTTTTTTCTTCCTACATGCGTGTTTCACTAGTCAAATTAAAAATGCTAGTAATATTTATTTTTTACTGCAGTTTGTTGTTCTTCTACAGCTCTAAAAGAGCTGTAGAAGAAACTGCAGGGCTCAATATACGTTTCACTGCTGTACCCACTAGAAGCCCCAGAAGAATACGTGGTCTAGTGCTCCTATTAGCAGTAAACCTTCACAAAAATAAGTGAATAAACAGCGTAGTTGCAGTGTTCGGTCTAGGCTCTAGAGCATTCTTGATTGGAGTGCAAACGAACACGTTTTGACGACCGAGATCAATCAAATCGCGATGAATTGTTGCGATGGTTGGCATGTAGAATCGTTATTATCAGATGAAAAGATGGAACTCTCTAGAAACCAAATGGGACGTAACTCTCCTTCGCTTGAACTTCTGAGATCTCACTCGATCTGTTGCTGACTTTCCGTCTATGCACTTGCTACAGTGCGAATGTATATATATATATATATATATATATATATATATATATATATATATATATATATATATATATATATATATATATATATATATATATATATATATATATATATATATATATATATATATATATATATATATAGGTGCACAAGTGAAGTGGACGAACGAACGAAAAACGATGCTTTATTGCCAACGTTGCGGCCGGGGACCGGCCTTCGTCAGGGCATACACGCATATGACTACAGTGCGTACGTCTTAAATAAGGGCATGGCATGGGGGGGCCCCCCCATTGTGCATATTCATTGCTCAAAGATTTCTACATAGAGGCATTCACTGTTAACAGACAGATATTCAGACATGCGCAGGTATTTTGTATGGTGACAGCACAGATAGCGGAGTAGCAGTGCATATTAGAAATGTGACAAAGCAAAGTATAATCAAACATAACATAGAGATAGTATGTGGGGCAGTGGAATATCAACACACTTGTGACACAATGAAAAAGAAAAAAGAAGAAAATAATCTATACAATGTTGATAAGTCGCATTTGTTTGCAACGAAATGTACATCAACAAAATATCGACGTCACAATATGGAAGCAAGTGTACATGCGCATTCTGGTCACCTAACAGATTTGACTGATGTCCCCAAGGATTAAATCACGGCAGCAAACAACCGCTAATGCGAACTACGATTGTTCATTTACCTGTTTTACTGGAAAAAATGTTAACCTCCCAGGATTCTCGTTGATGCCAGATGCTATGGCATTAAATTTATGAATCAAAAAAAGATTCGCGGACCTCCCTTTCGTAGTGCGATTTAAAACCGGATTCAAGTATTGTGGCGGTTAGATTGTCAAAAGAGTGGCCAGGGGTAGCGACGTGTTTGGACAGGGGAAGGCTAGGCAGGCCCAAGACATGCGACCTATGATTATTAAAGCGCAAGCGGAAAGGTGTCTCCGTTTGGCCGATGTATTGAAGGTTACATGATGAGCATTCCAGCAAGTAAATTACATTGCTCGTGTCGCAGTCGAAATTGCCTTTTATTCTTAGAGTGAAATTTGATGCAGCGCTCTTAACACTTTGCGAAGTCGTCATGTGGGGGCACACCTTGCAACGTGTCTTGTTACACGGATGACATCCCACATGGACAGGCGTTGTCATTTTAGATGACGTTAGTATATCCCGTAGGTTTCTCGAGCGTCGATAGACCGCTCGTGGGGGGCTCTGGAAAGACGTCTTTGAGACGATTACTCTGCATTAGTATGTTATAGTGTTTTTTAAGGATGACGTTAACATTTGGAATGGACGCAGAATGTGTCAAAACTAAATTGGTGTGTCTTCGCTGCAAAGTTTGTTCACGCGGTTTTAGAAGCGTCCTGCGGTCAATCGCATCGGCGCGCATGATCGCGTCATTCACTATCTGAGGCGGATATTTTTGTTCAGTTAGGGCGTCGCGAAGCCTATGACAGTTTTTAGTGAAATCCGAATTATCAGAGCACAGCCTCTTGAAGCGAAGGGCATTAGTATCCTGGGGAACCTCCCAGGATACTAATGCAGAGTAATCGTCTCAAAGACGTCTTTCCAGAGCCCCCCACGAGCGGTCTATCGACGCTCGAGAAACCTACGGGATATACTAACGTCATCTAAAATGACAACGCCTGTCCATGTGGGATGTCATCCGTGTAACAAGACACGTTGCAAGGTGTGCCCCCACATGACGACTTCGCAAAGTGTTAAGAGCGCTGCATCAAATTTCACTCTAAGAATAAAAGGCAATTTCGACTGCGACACGAGCAATGTAATTTACTTGCTGGAATGCTCATCATGTAACCTTCAATACATCGGCCAAACGGAGACACCTTTCCGCTTGCGCTTTAATAATCATAGGTCGCATGTCTTGGGCCTGCCTAGCCTTCCCCTGTCCAAACACGTCGCTACCCCTGGCCACTCTTTTTGACAATCTAACCGCCACAATACTTGAATCCGGTTTTAAATCGCACTACGAAAGGGAGGTCCGCGAATCTTTTTTGATTCATAAATTTAATGCCATAGCATCTGGCATCAACGAGAATCCTGGGAGGTTAACATTTTTTCCAGTAAAACAGGTAAATGAACAATCGTAGTTCGCATTAGCTGTTGTTTGCTGCCGTGATTTAATCCTTGGGGACATCAGTCAAATCTGTTAGGTGACCAGAATGCGCATGTACACTTGCTTCCATATTGTTACGTCGATATTTTGTTGATGTCCGCCTCGGTGGATCAGTGGCTAGGGTGCTCGGCTGCTGACCCGAAGGTCGCGGGTTCGATCCCGGCCGCGGCGGTCGCATTTCGATGGAGGCGAAATGGTAGAGGCCCGTGTACTGTGCGATGTCAGTGCACGTTAAAGAACACTAGATGGTCAAAATTTCCGGAGCCCTCCACTACGGCGTCTCTCATAATCATATCGTGGTTTTGGGACGTTAAACCCCACATATTATTATATTTTGTTGATGTACATTTCGTTGCCAACAAATGCGACTTATCAACATTGTATAGATTATTTTCTTCTTTTTTCTTCTTCATTGTGTCACAAGTGTGTTGATATTCCACTGCCCCACATACTATCTCTATGTTATGTTTGATTATACTTTGCTTTGTCACATTTCTAATATGCACTGCTACTCCGCTATCTGTGCTGTCACCATACAAAATACCTGCGCATGTCTGAATATCTGTCTGTTAACAGTGAATGCCTCTATGTAGAAATCTTTTAGCAATGAATATGTAGTCCGCCTCGGTGGATCAGTGGCTAGGGTGCTCGGCTGCTGACCCGAAGGTCGCGGGTTCGATCCCGGCCGCGGCGGTCGCATTTCGATGGAGGCGAAATGGTAGAGGCCCGTGTACTGTGCGATGTCAGTGCACGTTAAAGAACACCAGATGGTCGAAATTTCCGGAGCCCTCCACTACGGCGTCTCTCATAATCATGTCGTGGTTTTGGGACGTTAAACCCCACATGTTAATGAATATGCACAATGGGGGGGCCCCCCCATGCCATGCCCTTATTTAAGACGTACGCACTGTAGTCATATGCGTGTATGCCCTGACGAAGGCCGGTCCCCGGCCGCAACGTTGGCAATAAAGCATCGTTTTTCGTTCGTTCGTCCACTTCACTTGTGCACCTATATATATATATATATATATATATATATATATATATATATAGCTATGTAAAGGCGGCATCAGCTTCGCTGTTGCGACGGCTTTCACGGAGTGCAGTCGGCTCGTTTATATATATATATATATATATATATATATATATATATATAACAGCGAAGCTGATGCCGCCTTTCATCAGGCTATTGCATTTCGCAGTTTTGCGAGTCTTTTCTTTTCAGAGTATTTTCATGTTTTATCATTGTTCTTTATTTCTTATTTTATGTTAAGCTATGTGGTGGTGGTAGTGCTCTATTCTATAGTACAAGCTACTTCGTATGCTTGTACTATTGAATCTGCTGGAGTTCTACCTCCCTAAACCACGATATGATTATAAAAATGGCCTTATTGGAGGGCTCCGGAAATTTCCACCAGCCGTGGTTCTTTAACGTGCACTACAATGTCAGTACACGGGCCTCTTGCGTTTTTGCCCGCATCGAAATTGCGATGGCCGCGGCCCAGATCGAACACGCGACGTTTGGGTTCGGGTCGGCACCCGAGCACCTTAGCCGTTGAACTACCGCTGCGGCTGATATTTCAAAAAGTCTGAAACAGTTTACAGTGAAACCTCGGTGATACGAATCTCACGGGACCACCAAAAAATATTCGTATCATCCGAAATTCGTATCACCAGAAAGCATGGACGGTTAGCATGCGACAAAAGAAAGGTGGCGTACATTTTCAATTAATTTTTTTTTTCAGGGACGCAGCAATATCAGGAAGAACTCTGAATGTTTGTCAGTTAAGTTTTTAGATGTACTGCGGCGAAAGTAACGGAAGAAGCGCTTTGGCGCGATAGATGAAGGCCCCAAAATTTCAGAACAAAGGTCCTATGTTATGTTTTTGTTATGGCGGAGGTGTTGGGGATGTTTTTTGGGAGATTTAAGGCCGTGCCCGCGCAAGCGTGACCCCAACAGTCGCGCATGTTGACGTTGTGAGGCCTGACTTCTTCGCCAAGACCGTCCTCGCCTTCTTTCGGCCCTCGTCCACCTTTCATAGAAAGTCTGATGCACGAGGCAGGCACATGTGAACATAGTACAACGACAGCAGCCCGCGTCGACGCATTAGAAAAAAAAATGAAAGACATGACGCCAATGCCCACTGTAATCTAAACGCGAAGGCACACGGAGGCACATTAGAGCCTCAAAGGATTCGCGCACACAATCTCGGAGGCCGTGACGCGTCTCTGGAGGTTTATTCTGACCGTAAGTACTTTTCTTACACCGTGTTTCTGACGATTTGGCGCAGCGACGCGCAGGCGCGCGCTTGCGTTCCCGCGCTCGCACGTGCTCTGCGCGTCTTCCGCGACAGCGCGGACAGCACTTGTTCGAACCTGGGTGGTAGCGTACGTTCGTATCAAACGTCACGGGGTGCAAATCGGTTCGCAACAACCGTACTCCATTACATCGCAGGCCAATGGGCCTTGGTCGAGACCAAAGAAAAATTCGTATCAGCCCGAAATTCGTATGAGCTGTGTTCGTATCACCGGGGTTTCACTGTATGCAGTTCCACCTTCGGAACAGCGTCCGGGCTCTATTTCTTTGTATGGAAGGTGGAACAAAGGTGAAAAACACAACGGAGTAACAGTTTGATCAATCATATTTACTTTGTTACACACTAAATGTAATTGGTGATAATGAATAATCCAGCAATAAACATATTATGTAAAACCAATAAAGACCGCAGTTCAGGTGGTAAGGGAGACGTGAAGTGTTTAAAAACCGTCGAACAAGGAGTGTTGCTGGAGTGTTGCTGGAGTGTTGCTGGAGTGTTGCTGGAGTGTTGCTGGAGTGTTGTTGAGCTGTGAGTGACGCTAAGAAATGGCACTTGCTGAGCGCGTATAATATGGCTTAAAGTCTGGGTTCAAATGCCTGGCACAGCCGAGAAAATTTTTCTGTTATACATTCATTTCCATAAGGCGATGATCGTTTCAGGTGACGGACGTTTTCTCGTTGAGTCCACATAGGAATGCCGTATCTGAAAGCCCTCTCTAGTACAAGATGGAGCCGACATGGAGGATAGTACCCGCAAGAAAAATTTGTACTGCGCGAAAACTTACTGCCAAACTCGCGTTTCGGTCGTCGCTGGATGCGGGGCCGTTTCAGACGTCGACGAACGCTAGGAAGAAGGTGAAAGTCGTCGTTCCGATACCGCCTGAAAATTACGTTCCGCGGAAAACTGCGACCTACTACAATAAAGCTCTGGGCTTGCGCATCACTAAACCTCCTTGGACAGCTAACTGCCAAACGAGATTCTACGTGGGTTTTCATTCATTCATTCATTCATTCATTCATTCATTCATTCATTCATTCATTCATTCATTCATTCATTCGTTCATTCATTCGTTCGTTCGTTCATTCATTCATTCGTTTGTTCATTCATTCATTGCCACGCTTATCAGTGCTTTCCCAAAGTAGATCCTGCCCCTTGTTTGGGGATGAATTTGTAGCACACATTTAAACGGCACCATTCGAAGCATTTTCTTTGTCTTTTAATCGCTTGCTTAAAGGATAAAATGGAAACATAAGTTATTTTTCATGTACGCTTTATTGCGCAAATTACAAGTGAAGCTGTTTTGGATAGGCAGCCGAACTCTGAACTATAATCAGATCTAGCATGGAGGCTTTTCGTGATGACATAAGCTAGGTGTGTGCTTCCCGCACTCGACTGCAACGATCGCTGTGAGCCTGGTTTTCTTATTTGATTTGTCGAGAATGGATGCACCAAGAAGTGCACCAATAGTAGAGGACATAGTACTTTAAATCCGTCGAATATTCTTTTCTAAACAAGGAACAATCATGAGTTACACTGAAGCTGCAGATGCGAACTATAGGCGGCAACACGCGTGTTCTCGTGATGACTTAAGCTAGGTAAGCTAGGTGTGTGCTTTGAGTACTCGGCTCCAACGATCGCTGTTAGTGTAGCCTTCTTGTTCGATTATATAGTTTGGTTTGGTGCATCCATTCTCTACAAATCAAATAAGAAGTGCACCAATAGTAGAGTACATCGTACTTTAAATCCGTCGAATATTCTTTTCTAAACACAGCGTGTCTTGTCCCGCACTTCTAAAGGCATCTTTGCTGACCTGCTCAAAGAACAATCGTGAATTAAATCGAAGCGGCAGATGCGAACTATCGGCGGCACGACGTGTGTTATCAACTGCACAGGTAGTATCACTTGCCAGCTGATATAGCGTATCAGCTTATAAAGCCTGTAGTATTAATATGTTCCTGACGGAAGAAGCTTTGTTTCTTTCTGACGTGTCCCATTTAAAGCTCGGTTAAGTGTATGCGTGTGATGGCGTTTTTCATGGCAAAGATCCAGAGCGGCATCCAAAGTCCTGGAGCGACCACTGGGATTGCAGCATGCCGAATCTGTCAAGGAAACACAGGAACGCTCCTCGGGAGATCACGCCGGAAGTTATTCATGCATGCGTCACGTAAACAAGCTCGGTAAACTATCCCTGCTTCGATCCGTATACTGTACTTTACCACGGCAACTTTAGTCGCTGCAAAGCGCGACTACAGTTTCTCGCAAACTGACGGAAGTGACCTATGCCACTCTTTCTACCTCCGATCGGTTCAGCGACTTGGCGAACCACCGCGGAGCGAGTTCCTCTGGAACGACCAGTCGAACGCTCGAGCCCGCTCGAAATGAACCAGTAAAAAAATTGAAGGACACTTTATAAATTCCAAAGTGTGTTCGGCGAAAGTCTGTGGCCATTCGACTGACTACGCCATGTGTCTTCTGGCGCTTGGTGTAATCCACATTCTTGGGGCGTGTGTGTCGCACGCTGGGCACAGCGAGAGAGTTTAAGGAGGACCACAGCTGTCGTGGCTTAACTGTTGCTATGCGCCGCTGTCCCATCACGTGATTGCTGAGAGTGTGAGGAGGAGAAGCCACAGCTGGCACCGTTCCAGGGGAAGGACGGGTGGACGGATGCCGCGAGTATGAGCCATTAAAGGCTTTCGCCTTAAAAACTGATTCGCCGCCGCTGAGCAGGAAGTGCTGCTCTGGATCGACCAGCGAAAGACGCCATAAGTTTCAAAAGTCTGTTTTGCAGTGAAGGCTGTTATGAGATCACAACAATGGCCGTTCTTGCGCCGTAGTTGGCCGCCGCCGCCGCCGGTGTCCGTACCCACTATCACGCGAAATAAAGAAAAAACTAAATAAATAAAAAGATACCTAGGACAGAATGGGAATCGAACCCGGGCCCTCGGCGTGGCAGCCCAGTACTCTTCCTTTGAGCAACGCCGGTGCTTCAAACTGCTTTGCAAACTGACCCTAAGCAGGCTTCATGTCGGGTAAGGAATCGCGTTAACATGTGTAATAAAGCGTTTTAGAACAGTAAAGTAACAACCAGACGCCGCACAATGCGAATTGTGTAACGAGTGGGTCGTTCAATGCTCCAACCCATTACAAAAGCCTCAGGCATACCTCTTCATCGTCGTCAGCCACAACATCAACAAAGTGCACATAATGCGTTACAAATGTGAAGCGGGTACCACGCTTTTCCCGAAGAATGACGAATAATGGCATAGCGGACGCTTCCCAACTACACAAAAGTTATGATGATTTATGGCGTAGTGGGTACCATGCAAGTGGGCTTGTAGTAGTTGCCCCAAGAGTGTTTAAAAAAGGCTCTAGAAAGGCCGCTCTTCCAGCTTTCGCTGTGACTGTGCTGCGCGTTCCGTGCAGGCCGGGCGTTTTTTTTTTTTTTCCCTACCATTAACTACAGATCAATTTCCGTCTCGTTAGAAACCCCAACCCTTTTACAGTCAAAACTGTTATGAGATCTCACAACGACTGTTTTTGGCGCCGTAGTTTTCCACCGCCGTCACCGCCGGTGTCCGTAACCGCTATCGTGCGAAATAAGAAAAAAAAAGAAACGAATTAAGGAAAACTATCCAGGATTGAACATGTGTGTCTTCTCCGTTGGTGCCCAATATTCTACCACATAGCCATGCCGGTGCTGGAAAATGCTCCGCAAAAACACCTTATATACGGGCTTCATGTCGGGAAGGAACGACGTTAATATATGTAATATAGCGGGGTAGAACATTAATATAACAACCACGCGTCACACCATGCGAATTGCGTAACCAGGCGTCACACAATGTGAATTGCGTGTCTAGTTGGTCGTTGAATGCCGGCAACCCATTACAGAAGGCTCAGCCGTAATTCATCTTCATCAGTCACAGCATCAATAAAGTGCGCATAATGCCTTACTGATGAATCGCAGGCACTCTTTCAGCTTTCGCTGTGACTTTTCTGCGCTTCCCGCGCAGGCCTGGCGAAGTAGCCGTCGGAGAGTTGGAAATGCGCTGTACGATTGCAGAAAAATTAGTGTCGGTCCCGCACACGCTGCCGCTCTGCAGACAAAGTTACGGCATCACAGCCGGCGAAGTTTACGTCGATTAAAAACTACCGAAAATCAAATATTTTTATTGATACGGTTTGGATTGAAATAACGAGGAAACATACGTAAGAAATGTTTTCATATTGTTCGCTCCCCGAGGCTGGCTGCGCGACGTACTGCATGTTCAGTGTAGTGGAATTAAGAGAGGGAAAGAACTGGACTCGGACGGCGGCGCCATAACACTCGACACGCTGATTGATTGATTCATCGATCGATCGATCGATTGATTGATTGATTGATTGATTGATTGATCAATTTATCGATCGATTGATTGGTTGTTTGATTCATTGATTAATTGAATGATTGATTCGGGAAAGCAGCCAACACTGGACAGTCGCTCCTATTCGCCCACCATGCGCTCGGCGAAGCACCACAGTCGCGGCTCTTGCTCAGACGATTTATTACTGAAACTGTTTTCGACGCTACCGACCAACGTCGCCAACTTCGGTTGATCGTCCAGGGCATAAACGTATGTGCCACAGAAATTGGACAAATCCCACTACTTACCCGCTGGTTCACTGAAAATTAAGAAAGGAACACACGGGAGGCAAACACCGATTGAGCTTTCCGGACAGGCGTAAGCAGTAACCTAGTGATAAACGACAGGGCCGCACGTTTCAGCTTCGCTGGTTAACCATCTGTACGGAGTGCTTAGGCCGTTATCTTTTTCTAATTACTGCTGACTCTGAATCTTATCTCTCATGAACCATAACTACAGCCACCCTTGCTATATGGTTCTATTTTTCGCAAATTTGCGTTAACCGGAAGTCGGTAGGTGAAGCGGAAGTGCTGCGCAAGAAACAAACGTGCCGCTCAGTACTCGCACCTGAAAAAAAAAAAAAACTTGGACCATCTCCCCGAAGGGAACCCTGATGGGATGCGAAGCAGCAGCGGTGCGCACGGCGTTGACCCGGTTGAAACGGGCGTCATCGCAGATAAACGAGCCGAAAGAGTGTTTCCACTCGACGTGCGGTCGAGCGTTGCGGGTGGTGGAGAGGGTGAAGCGAGAGAGAAGTGACACGTTCAGAGGTATTGCGAGCGGGCGGAGCAGCCGGCAGCTGCGGGCGCTGCCGCGAGCGTGCTGCGGGTGAGGGAGAGAGTGACGTCAGCGCGCACCTGCGAGGGAAGCGTGCGAGGGGAGCGTGACCTACTTGGCAACGCTCCAACACCTACGGCGAGGGGAACGCGTTGCGGCGCATTCGTACGGACTTACGTAACGTACAGCGTTACACACGTGAGTCAAATAGCTGCTTCGCATCTAAAAGAAGCAGCTTCACTTACTGAACGTCACGATTACTGGTGGCTAGTGGAAACAGCAGAGCTGGTGGCATCACAATGGTAGGCATGGTGGGCATTGGTGCAAACGAGGCCATACACATTTTCCTCCAGCTCTCCCAACCAAATGTCTTCCACAAAGCATTTCTTTCTTTCTTTCTTTCTTTCTTTATTTCTTTCTTTCTTTCTTTCTTTCTTTCTTTCTTTCTTTCTTTCTTTCTTTCTTTCTTTCTTTCTTTCTTTCTTTCTTTCTTTCTTGTTATGGGCGTAACGCTTTGGAGGCCCGGCTTGTTGTCCGTCCATAGATCTAGTGGCGTGGTCACACTGAAAATCAAGTGGTCAATACAGGTCTAAAACATGGATAGCAATGCTCAAAACCGGAATAAAATAAACGAATAAGGTCTAAAATAATGTAATTAACAAAAATAACAAACAATTAATCGCAATGCTGAGTTAAAAATTGCTGAAAACGCTTCGGAAACATGTGGCAGACTTTTATTGCTGGTTTCCGTTGTCCTTTCATTATGACCGCTTTGTGGTCGGTGAAATGTAAGCTAAGTGGTTCTTGCATACGAGCACACACCGACGGCAACGAGAATCGTCAACTACAAACCTGTATCGCGATATGGTTTTGATTATAAAACCATTGCTTTAGAAAACACCTGGCGTCTTTCGTTAAGCAGCTGGCGTCTTTTGGTTTTGCTTTAGAAACATCTGGCGTCTTTTCGTTTTGCTTTTAGAAAACATCTGGCGTCTTTCGTTGGTTTATTTCATCAATCAACGGCGTTTTGAACAAAATTTTTATTGTTTAATCACGCACAGGAGAAATCTCACCAGGCACTACCTTGGAGGTAAACAATGGCTGCTACTGGGAATGAGAGACAGCAGAAGTCGGCTTTTAACACTTCTACTTCTACTAACGTTTCCTACTGGAACATGCCAATGGCTGCTAATGGGGAATGAGAGACAGAAGAATTCGGCTTTTAGTTAACGCGCACGCTGCGAATTTTTTATTGTTCAACAACGCACAGGAGAAATCAACCACCGGCACCACCTTGGAGGTCAAAGCGTAAGACTGGTTACGCACTACGACTACGACGAGGGACGAACGGGTGCCGCTTTAAGGAGCTTCGCCCCTAATAATGTTCGACGACTTCGTGTTTAGAGAAATGACACAGGGAAGTTTATTGCATACAAGTAACGGCAATTCAGGTGACTAACTTCACTGGGTAACAAAATGACTTCCGCGGGACGTACAAACAAGGGAACACAGGTACACAGGTCTGTTCATGGCACAGGCAGAGGGAGGCTCTAGTTCGACATACCGAGGGGGACACCTAGCCTAAGTCATCCTGAAAAGCCTCCGTGCTAGATCTGGCTACATTTCAGTGTACGGCTGCCTATTCAAAATAGCTTCAGTCGTAACCTGCGAAAGAAAACGAACACAAAAATTAATTATGTTTCCATTTTATCCTTTAAGCAAGTGGTTACAAGGTAAAGAAAATGATTGGGGCGGTGCCGTGTAAATATCCGATATGAATCCCCCCCCAAGCAACAGGCAGGATCCACCTAGAGGAGGCCTTATAGCCATAGCAATGAGTGAACGAGTGAATGAATGAATGAATGAATGAATGAATGAGTGAATGAATGAATGAATGAATGAATGAATGAATGAATGAATGAATCAATCAATCAATGAAAAAGCCACGCTGGTTTTTTTTATTTATTTATTTACAATACCTACAGCGCCCGCGTGGGGCATTAGTGTGTTTCTACGTGATGCGTAAGCGTAGAGCTTACTAAAGCGAAAGCCTTTAATGTCTCATGCTCAGGTCCATCCGTCCGTCCATGCGTCCGTGTCCGTTCGTCCGCCCGTGTCCATCCGTGCGTCCATCCGTCCGTCCGTGTCCCTCCGTCCATCCGTGTCCGTCCGTGTCCATCCGTGTCCGTCCATGTCCGTCCATGTCCGTCCGTCCATCCGTGTCCGTCTGCCCGTCTGTCCATCCTTCCCTCCTTCCGAGCCCTGGCACGGGGCCAGGTGGCCGCCGGGGTGCGCAAGTGGACGCCGGTCGCGTCAGCCTCTACAGCGCTCGTGCTTTGCTTGCGTAGCGTCGCTGTGCCCAGCGTTTCAAACCATGCAAGGAGGGATACGCGCGCATCGCGTTCCATTCTGACCGACCCCGTCTCAATGGGCACAGGCGTTCGCAGAACATACTTTGGAATTTACAAGTGTCCGTCAATTTAAGCGCTGGAACGCGGATGGCGTTTGCACGATGCGCAAAGCGTGAGAAAAAAGCCGGCAGATCCCACGCACTGTGGGAATCGATGTAATGCGAAGCAGCCAGGAAGGAGCAAATCATACTTTACATAATTTGCATGTCATGTTTTACATGTTACGACGTGTCATTTGTGTTCGTCCTACAGTCACGTCGCGATATACCAATTTTGGTGTATGTCAAGCTAGCGAACTGAACGCAAGCGCACCATGAGCGTGGCATGTAAATGGCATTGTAGATGACATGCATGCCAAGATTTTCATGTTACCACCTGCCACTTATGTTCGTTATACAGTCATGTCACTCAATACCAAATTTGGTGTATATCAAGCTAACGAAACGGCCGCGAGCGCGCCATGAGCGTGGAAAGCAAGTCATGTCGCTCATGACATGTCATGATTTCCCTACTACCACTTGTCATTTATGTTCGTCATACAGTCATGTCACTCAATACCAAATTTGGTGTATCTCAGGCTAACGAAACGGCCGCGAGCGCGCCATGAGCGTGGTATGTAAATCATACTTTTCATGACAAGTTAGTCATGATTTTCATGATATGACCAGCCATTTATGTTCGTCATACAGTCATGTCACTCAATACCAAATTTGGCGTATATCAAGCAACGAAACCGTCCAGCGAGCGCGCCATGAGCGGGGCATGCAAGTCATGTCGCACATGACAAGTCATGATTTCCATATTACCACTTGTCATTTATGTTCGTCATACAATCATTTCACTCAATACCAAATTTGGTGTATATCGTAACCAAACGGCCGCGAGCGCGCCATGAGCGTGGAATGCAAGTCATGTCGCACATGACAAGTCATGATTTCCATATTACGACTTGTCATTTATGTTCGTCCTACAGTCATGTCACTGAATACCAAATTTGGTGTATATCAAGCTAACCAAACGGCCGCGAGCGCGCTATGAGCGTGGAATGCAAGTCATGTCGCTCATGAAGTCATGATTTTCATATTACCACTTGTCATTTATGTTCGTCATACAGTAATGTCACTCAATCCCAAATTTGGTGTATATCAAGCTAACGAAACGGCCGCGAGCGCGCCATGAACGTGGGATGTAAATCATTATTTTCATGACAAGTTAGTCATGATTTTCATGATATGACCAGCTATTTATGTTCGTCATACAGTCATGTTATGTCATAAAAACTTTGGTACAAATCCCATTAACGATACGGCCAGGAGAGCACAAAGTCGTAGGCGGCTAGATAGATAGATAGATAGATAGATAGATAGATAGATAGATAGATAGATAGATAGATAGATAGATAGATAGATAGATAGATAGATAGATAGATAGATAGATAGATAGATAGATAGATAGATAGATAGATAGATAGATAGATAGATAGATAGATAGATAGATAGATACGCTCAAACTCGCCGAAGTTCGCTAAGAAATGCTTCGCATTTAAAAAATTGGGGGACCCTTAAGCTTCGCCTTTAAGAGTCGGACGCGATAGCGATATCCCGTCCCTAGTGCCTACTTCAATCACTTAGTGCATACTATGTAATGGGTAGTATCAATTATGCGCGGCAAATGTGGGAAATGTTTTCGAACTTGCAATGCACCCACTACGTGGTGTTAAGGGAATACGCGCAGTAAGGTGCAGGGTTGCCGTTGGGTAGACTTGAATAAGAGCCAAATTTCAAACTAAAAGTAGCCAAAGTAGCCATTCCATTTAACTTTATCGCCAAATTTGTAGCCAAGGACAACAAAAGTGGTATTATGACTAGAATTTTTATTAGTATACACTAATATGATTTTCGATATGCAAAAACATAAAACAAGAGCATAATTTTTCCTTCTAGATTATTTTTAAAGCTACAGGTGAGTTACAAAAATCACAATTATTTATTAATGAACCGCAAGGGCAAGAGCATTACAAAGGAGAATGGAGAAAACACAAACAAAAATGTAACACAACACAGTGAGTAAAAAAAGAACAATGTACAGACTTCCCACAGATTAATACTTGTTGCTATAGTAGTTACTGCTTGAAGAAAACTTATTATCAACACTTGATCGGGTATGAAGGTGATTTCACTCGTTCGCCTTGCTGCGGGCGGTATAAAATCTTCGGTGTTTACAAAATAGAATACATATCTGATAGCGATAACTAAAGTGATGGGACCTATATTGCGGTGATAAAATAAATGCGTCATGAAGGACGCTGCGGTGGTACGTTATTCGAAATAAATCCAAGAGGAAAAAATTTCGGTGCTCTGTTAGATATGGTGGGTAAAGGCGGAATTTCGTGGCTATTATGCCAGTAGTGTGATTGCATTCGAAAGAATATTACTCTTCCTGTTTTTATCACATGATCAAGTGACGGGTTAAAATGCAACGCGATTGAAGAGTTAAGTAGGCGAACTTTTAGTCGTTCGGACGGCATGTATAATCTTTCTTTTTCTGACATTTAGTTTCATAAACCATATTTTGCATCAGGTGGCACCGCAACTATATCGTATTGGTTAGTGTACGTTCAGTGCGCTTGCATATTGTTGTGCAGTATAGACTTCTTGCCAGAGGCGGAGTAATTTTGGAACATTCCAGCCAACAAGTCGGTAAGAACATTAGACGTTGAATCAGTCTTTTCTTGGAGTTGCACAGCGAAATTGATTACATTATTTACCAATTACAAACTAGCTTTATTTTGGTGCGGATCTTCGATTTTTTTTTTAAGTTCTCACGAGAATACGCTCTTTGCATCAGCGTTAGGAACTAACCTCAAAAGAGATAGCGGGCAGCGTGAGCAGCGTGCTACCCACACATTTGATAACATGCGCGCAACTTCACCACTCCGTGTTTGCAGGTGCGCCGCGCGTTGCGTGGGGATGCCTCGATGCGCGCGAGCCTTCTGCTGAGGCGAAGACATGCGCGCGCATTAGCTTAAACGACAGAAAAGGTTGAAAACAGTGGGTCATCTGTAGGCTGGCTTGTTCTTTCACCTGCCAATAATAAGAAAATTAGCTACTAAATGCGCCAAAACAGAAGTTCAATGTAGCCAAAAAGTAGCCATGGCGCCAACCTGAAATTTTCGTAGCCAGACGGGGTCCTAAAGTAGCCAATCTGGCGCAAAGTAGTCACCAACGGCAACCCTGGTAAGGTGTGTGCCGTTTGTAATGGGTGGCTGGCTTTAAACTATGAAATCGTAATGATAGTCACATATTCTGACGCCCGATGGCAATGTACGCTTGTACCACGCAATATTTCTGGGATATTACATGTTATATTGCGCCGCCTATATAAAGGACGCTTGCGTTTGCGAAGCATGGAAGTTATTTTCACTGCATTTCCAAGCAGAATAAGTTATTTTCACAGTATTTCCAACCAGAGGCATGGCTGTGTGGTAGAACACCTGCTTGCCACGCAGACGACCCGGGTTCGATCCTCACTCGGACCCGAAGAATTTTATTATTTATTTTATTTGCATCTTTCTCGATTTTTCGGTCACGGACAAGATGATGATGATTTTTCGCTCACAACCAACGACGCCGACGCCGACACCGACGCCGACGCCGACGCCGAAATTTCTGCGAAACGAGCTCTTTAACGCTATCGCGTTAATACGAACGCATGCGAACGGAGGCAGATTAGTCTCGCGTCTCGCTGCAATTCGCGGTAAAAAATTTAAAAAAGAAAACACACACATATCCGTTTGTGTACCATCCCGACTGAGAGTGTAAATGAAAAAAAGACACGTCAGAGTCAGTCGAATGGCCACAAGCTTTCGCCGAACACACTTTGGAATGTACAAAGTGTCCTTCAATTTTTTGTTGCTCTCTTTCGTTTTCTTTCTTTATCCGTTTTTTTTTTTCACTCTCTCTTTCTTTCTCTCCGCGTGGCACATGGGCTTTTGTCTGCAGACTTAATTTTTAGTGGACCAGTGGTGAGTAGTTGGGTCTATCTTAATTCTGTGGCGCCTAGCCGCTAGGAACTGCAAATGCTCCCCGATGAATAACCTCGACCTTCAACAGATCCGCTGTTAATAAAACGCTGGCCGATTATCACTTAGCGCTGTACATAGGAGAAGGCAGGGAAGGAGCTCCAGCTGTAGGCTCACTACGAGGAAAATGGGAAGTGAGCGTCCGCAGTGAAGATGGCCTCTCGGCGTCACGGACGTAGGACAGCTCAGGATCATCTGAATCATGCAATAAAGAGCTGATTTAATATATTCTTTCGATGAGAGGGCCCGTAGAAGAGGCGTAAATCTAACCAGACGTGTGTTAAGAACAAATTAACGGTACGCACCCTACTTCGGGAATAGCTACAAAACAAGGCCAAATGGGGTGATCTACTGCATATTACGGACTTTACGCATCAATTACAAGCTGTCCATAAGGCTCGTGACGTCGCTGAGAGCCACCATCTCCCGGTTCCGTCATGGGCGGAGCCACCAACTTCATTAGGGAGCCTCCGACTCACCTCTATCATTTTCCTCAGGACGTGTCAATAAAGTTCTTCTGTCGAACAGGGAAGTTTATTGCTTACTAGTAACATCAGTTCAGAGGAGTATAATTGCACTGGGTAACAAAATGACTTGAGCAGGACATACGAACAATAGCACATAGGTACAATGTAACTGCTCACTGGCACATTCTTGTATAGAATCCTTAGACGCGGTCGTGTAGTACTCCTCTTCATAGAGTCAATAAGTAAGCCCATGCTGATGGCTCTCGTTATGTTTCTTCTGTTACTTGTGATTATTATATGATACTCAAGAGCATGGTTACATTGAGAGATATTCATGAAATTACACTTCTTAAGTAGCAAAGGCCCCTTAGTCTTGTAGTAAACTTGGTAAAGCAGAAAGAAAGGGGGAGGGGGGGCAAAAGGTGCGCGGAGCTGATTTTTTCTATAGTCCGAAATTTGCTACAAAAGACCCCATAAAGATTTTACATCACATACGTGTACAGTCGCGCTAAATATGACTTGCAACACGGGAGCGCGGGGCCTCACGGGTTCGAAGGTTGCGCATGGCTTCAACTTTTATTTATTTCAACAACTAAATATTATTTTCATATTTGGGATCATACCCAAGTAAGAGAAACGCGTTTAGCAACGGAAATAAGGGCTAGTGGAAGCCATGCGCAATCTTTGAACACGTGAGGCCACCGCGCTCCCGTGTTGCATGTCATATTGAGCGCGACTGTACCTGCTATGTCGGTAACGAAGGGATACTTTGTATCATAAAAATTGAAGGACACTTTGTACATTCCACAGTGTGTACGGCGAAAGCGTGTGGTCATTCGACTGACTATACCATGTCTTTTTAGATGTGAAGCATCTTATGGCGGAGCTTAATCCGGTGTGCGGCGTGACATCCCTTACTGCGCATGCGCAAACCCTTACAAAAAAAACCTCCTTTCCCCCTCTCTCTCCTCTAGGCATCCCTCCCCGCGGTAACCACACCCTCACTGCGCATGCGCCTCCCCTCCTACGCTCTCCCCCTCTCTCCTCTAGGCATCCCTGCCCGCGGCGTCCACCTCCCCACTGCGCATGCGCGTCCCCCCCTCTCTCTCCTCTCCTACGCTTCCCCCTCTCTCCTCTAGGCATCCCTGCACGCGGCGGCCACACTCCCACTGCGCATGCGCGTCCCCTCTTCTCTCTCCTCTCCTACGCTCCCCCCTCTCTCGCCTCGCGACGCCGACGCAGGCAGCGTCTGCTAGCGAGTTTCTGTTTAGAAAAAGTTTATTTACACTATGTACAAAAACAAAAACGTAATAACATTTCGGTGATCACGGGTATATACACACCGGGACAGCTATGCGCAACGCAAACATCGCTATCCTGTAGTGAACATATAATTAATCTAATATACATGACTAAGATGTGACATGGAATACACAAGAACTCAATGGGATACAATTATACAATGGATACAATGGTACAATGATAAATGATAAAATAGACGCAATGAAACACTATGTATTACAGACAAACGTGATACGCAGATTGGCAGAGTACAAGAGTATGCACAACGACTCGACGGGCGCTGTCTAGCACCACGTCGGTCGAAAAATGAGTTGCACCCTTTCGTGTTCGAAAGTGACGAAGGGGCACGACCAATGCCGCAAGAACTCGCGCTCCCCTAGGAAGAAGAGCTCTTCGGAGAGGTACGCGAGGATCTCGCGTCTCATTCTCCCCAGTACTGGCCACAAAATCACGCCGGCGGCAATTCCCTGCCACTGCCTAGCATCGGTTTCGCCAAAGGCTGAACAGCCCCGCAGCTATTAACAGCGCTGAGAAGTGCCCGCGCGGAAATCGGCCATCGGACACGAATGTTCGCACACCCTGTCCACGGAAACCTGCATGGACAGCGCGCCAGAAGACGCGTGCCACCGCGCATTCTCGGGTCGCATGACGGTTAGTCTCAACGGCAGTGCAGTTTGGGCACGTGGAGACGCGCACCACTTGCCAACGATGCAACCGATCTCGAGTGGGGAGCAAGCCCCAGCCCAACCGCCAAACGAAGTCACGGAGATGCCCTGGCAACGCAGCTGCAGCTATTCGTTTCCATGGGCGGTTCATGATAGATTGACGATGCTGGGGCACCAAGGGCCGAAGAAGGGCGGCCATTGTGTCTACCACTTTAACTTCGGTGACCTCTATATCTGGGCACGTAGCCTCCAGACGTCGATGAAATGCCAGAAGAGCTCGATACAGAGACGGTAATTCGGATTGATTGGGGACCGCGGTTTATTTGGCTAGCTGGCATCAAGACACGTAGTAATGGACCAAGATGGTAACGAGCCAGTGTCTGAGCGGGCGTACCGTCACTACTTAGTACTAGCAGTAAAGTGCGGAGGCACAAAGTAGAAGCGGTGACGGAAACGTCAGGGAATGCAAAGCCGCCACGATCTCGCGGTTGAGCCAACGTCGGACGAGATAGCAATTCTGTGCCGCCAGACCAGAAAAACGAACTGATGCAACTTTGTACTTTCCTGGAGACGCGGAGCGGGGGTTTTACGGTATGGCAAAGGTACCAGAATTTTCCTAGGTAAACCGATTGGGATAAGTACCGGCGTTCCAAGAGGGGGGAAGTCAAAGTGTTTCGCAGCTTTTACGTCATTTTGGAGAGTTTGCACAACGGTTGACCAGATGCTGTCATGGATACCAAATGCCGTGAAAGTGACGCCGAGTATTGTAATGGTAGGAGACCATTGTAAAGGCGACGTGATACTGCTACGGCCGTTGGGGTTGCCAATGAAGAAATACTGGCTTTTAGAAAAGTTTAACCTTGCACCTGAGATCATGCCGAAGTGATGAAAAGTATTAAGGGCATGCTGCAGCGACTGTTCATTATGGACATATAAGGTAATATCATATGCATATGCAGTGACCTTTACTTGAGCATTACCAGGTAGGGGCAAGCCTCGAATCTGTGGGTCTCGTTCTAGGGCCCTTAAGAAGGGTTCTAATGCAAGGACAAATAGAACTGGGGAGAGGGGGGCACCCCTCACGGACCCCCTCGTGTAACTTGAAAGGGCTGACTCTCACGGGAATCTAGATAAAGGGTACTTTCTGAATTAGTATACATGGCGTGAATGAGCTGAATGAAATTGTCCGGGAAACCGAATGCATGTAAAACGTTTAGTAAATAGCCATGTTCAATGAAATCAAAGGCCTTTTCTTGATCTAAGGAAACCAGCAGCCCTTGGGCACATCGGGCAGTGGTGTACTGAATGATGTCGCGCGTTAGCCATGTATGGGTGTGGATATCTCGCCCCGAAATAGAACAAACCTGGTGGGGAGCGATTAATGTTGGAAGAGACGGACTGATTCGGCGCACCAGGATGTTTGCCAAGAGCTTGTAATCTACATTAAGAAGGGTAATAGGGCGCCAATCTTCTGGTCGCGTGGACATTGGGTCTTTCTTGGGGACTAGTGTAATACGACCTCTGTGGAAAGAGTTTGGGAGGGTAAGATCTCGGAAACACTTACGAATAACGCGTGACATAAATCGGCCAATGATAGGCCAGAACTGTACGTAAAACTCAGCAGGGAGTCCGTCAGGCCCGGGGGCCGAACCCTTTTTCATTGCGTCTAACGCGTCCTTTACTTCGTCATCCGATGGCGGTGATAGGAGAACGTCATATGCAGCGCTGGAGTCGTGTGGTAAGTCTTTCAGCAGGGGATGCGAAGAAACGGGTCCTGGATAACTGACACTAGCAACAGATTGAGCCATTGACTGAAAGTGCTGAGTGAATGCGTGGTAGTCGCGCGAACCAGCAGCAGTTGGAGCGGTAGGGTTTAGCGTGTGGGCAGGCGAGCCCGGCGAACGAAGCAGAGCTCTGCGTGCATACCTGAGCACCTCAGGGTGTGCACACGGTGCACGTCTACAGCGCCAAGCTGCAGCCGAGAGCGAAGAAGTGCGCATAGTACGTTGGTATCTTTCGACAAGCTCCTCTTGTCATGCACGCATAACAGGGGATGGGCTGGGATCACGGTGAGTGATGCGTATTTTTAACACGAAAGTGTTTTATGCCGGGGTCCACCAAGATTTCAGTGACGTATTTCCGTCACGGCAATGACGTCGAAAAAATACACATGCATGATCAGAAGACGAAGAAAAAAGTCGCGTCAGCGGGATTCGAACCTATGACCTCTTGGTCCGCGACAAGCGATGCCGGGCACGCTATCCACTGCGCCACGGCCACATGCTGCGTAGGCTATACAAACGTGTCTTTTATATCTACCACTGTGCTCTCGCAGTGCTCTTGCTTAAGTGAAGTAATGCATTATGACCATGCAATCCACGATTAGTTTCTTCAAAGCGTCGTTTCTACGCGTCCATCCCATTCAGCACGTTTCGAATAGGAAAAGTGCAATTTTGTCGACGCATTAACATATTGCCAGGTGGCGACGTTACCCCCCAGCGTCGGCCTCACTCATAGCGTCTATCCATACCATAAAATGCTCAGCGACGCGCGAGAGTTTCGTGTGGGGGAAACTTGGCGTTCCCAACTTACGCTCGCCCTGTGAAAAATCGCAGCCGGCCAAAGGGGAAGACGTGACGCGCGTTGCGTTTCCCTCTGGTCGGGCAGTGGTGTCCAATAACTCTAACATGCCACGAGTAGGCGACCTTAGCCCAATTTCGGCGTCCACTCAGTGACGCTCTTCTGGGTGTCGCACCGCTTTCTCTGATTCCGCTCTCCACGTACAGCTACCACAAGCATCTATGACCGCAAGGGTTTGTTTAATCATTGATCGCAAACGTTAGTCGTCGGGATACAGATGTACCACCAAGCGTCAACGTGGATGCATTCTTAAACGGTGTTATAACTGTCAAACACCGGTAGACATTGCGCAAGCTATCTTATTTCAATGTACAGAAAACATTCAACTACTTCTGTAAGGACACGTTTCACTTTCGTGTCAAACCAATTCCTATGACGGAGGGATCAACCATGCTTTTTTGTACTAAGATTGAAGCATCCTTGAACACACGGGCGCGAAGTGCCCTGCCCGACGCACTGCAATGGTAACGCCATTGCTCTTTGAGGCGGTCCCAATCTGCTATGTCCGCGCCTACGAGCGATGCGCGTAACGCTCGGGACAATCCTTCCGTGGACTGAAGGTCCTGGAGAACGCGGCAATCGAGACGCCATGGTCTCTGAATTGTCGGCGTCCCCGCAGGGAGGTGCAGAGAGAGCATAACCGGGCGATGATCGCTAATGTACACTGGCGTCGATGGCAACGACATTACCCCAGCGTCGCGGACGAAGGCCATAAGGCCGGAGGATGCGTACACCCGATCTATTCTACTGCTTGACGCTGCTCGCCGCCAAGTATAGGCATAATTACTACCATTGACACTTTGATGGATATCGGTCAATGCTAACTGCTGCGCGAGACGTTCAAGTTCTTTGGCGTTCCAGTTTGACCGGCCACGACCCGGACCTCGTACGTCTGCGTGTGAGTCTAAGACGCAATTAAAGTCCCCTAAGAGTACCACATGCTGAGAATCCAAAAGGTATGCATCCAGAGAGCGAAAAAATGCATTAGAGTTCACGGACGCCGCCGGGCCGTAGACTGCGACAAATTTTATACGTAAGGAAAAGAAGGTGCAGCCTTGGTTGAAAAAACCGACTGCTCGCGCTGCACAACCGTTCACTGGCCACTCCGTATATATGGCAATGGATTTCGACCTGCAAGGTGGTGCCGGTGGGAGATTTCTCCTGTGCGTTGTTGAACAATAAAAATTCGCAGCGTGCGCGTTAACTAAAAGCGGACTGCGGGTCTCTGTGTCCAGTCGGAGTCTTCTGTCTCTCATTGCCCATTAGCAGCGATTGACATGTTCCAGTAGGAAACAGTGGTCCATCACTGCGTGCTTTGCGCCTCCCCAGTTTTCTCTCCTGCGCAACGCTGCGATGAGCGCCAGCGTCAACGCCGCCGCCAGTGTAAGCGTTAGCGCCCGCTGCTTCACATCTACACATGGTTCCCTTTAGCGGGAGATGGTGTAATTTTTCTTTTACACTCTCAGTGGGATAACACACAAACCGAATGTGTGCGTGTTTTCTTGTTTAATTTTTTACCGCGAGTCGCACCGAGACGCGAGACTAATCTTCCTCCGTTCGCATGCGTTAGTATTTTCGCGCGCTTTGCGCATCGTGCAAACGCCATCCGCGTTTCCAGCACTTAAATTGACGGACACTTTGTAAATTCAAATGTGTGTTCCGCGAACGCCTGTGTCCATTGAGACGGCGTCGGTGAGAATGATTCCAAACGCTTGGCACAGCGACGCTACGCAAGCAAAGCGCGGGCGCTGTGGAGTCCGACGCGACCGGCGCCCGTTTGCGCACCCCGGCGGCCACCTGGCTCCGTGCCAGCGCTCGGACGGACGGACGGCACGGACAGACGGGGGGGACGGACGGACGGACACGGACGGATGGACGGACGGACGGACGAACACGGACGGGCGAACACGGACAGATGGACGTGAGCATGAGACATTAAAGGCTTTCGCCTTAAAAGAAACACTAAAAAAGAAACAAGTTTCGGGCGTTTCTCCTGTGCCACTCCGTATTGGCTCTTTAAATTTTACGCATCATTTTATGGCCTACGCAAAGTTTCTTCATACGTATTTTATTGCGATAGCGTTTACAAGGACACTCTCGACGGGCTTTTGCAGTCGCCGTCATGTTCCCGCATAAAGTCCAAATCGATAACATCCCCCCGCGTATCTTATGTTCTACCCGTGGGTAAAAGCCTGTGGGCGGGGGGCGACGAATGCGGCTGAAGCAGAGATCAAACGAGCTGGCCCATCTCCGTCGCTCGGAGGGCGCATGTGATAACATAACCCCGCGTGCGAAGCTTGCCGTCGCATGCTGCTCAAGCAGAGAGGAAACGCCATGCCCGTCTTAAAATAAGATGAAAAAACGCGGGCGGGGGGAGGGGGGTGTCGCTCGAGCAGCAACTCTGAATTTTGATTCTAAGGGTGCGGTCGCGACCGTTGGCGCGCGCGCTATCTCGGCAGGCATCAGCGGATGGCTCGTATATCCTTCTACGCATAAGAGTTTCTCACAATAATACCTAGAAGGGAAATCTAGCGCCATCGTCTACGAATTTCTTAAGGGGTGCTGCGCCGCGATGGGAATAACGGTATGTGTCTGCGATGCTTGTGTTGTCTGGCGTTGAGCGAGGCTTCGCCTAAGAAGCGGATACGACTGCGCAATATGTGAAGGTCTTCTGAAACAAAACCTTCATAAACGGATCCCATTAAGCCATTTTACATTTCAAAACAAAATTTCACTCACCTGCAGGATGCAAGCAAACGGCAAATGGAAGAAACAGATGACAAACTGTCGCAAATTGAACACTGACCGTGTCATCTGTCTTCCAACTTTAGCGGCCGTTCGCTACATTTCTAAGGCGAAAGCCTTTAATGTCTCATGCTCACGTCTGTCCGTCCGTCTGTCTGTCCGAGCTCGGGCACGGAGCCAGGTGGCCGCCTGGATGCGCAAACGGACGCCGGTCGCGTCGGACTCTAGAGCGCTCGCGCTTTGCTTGCGTAGCGTCGCTGTGCCCCAGCGTTTGCAATCATTCTGACCGACGCCGTCTCAGTGGACACATGCGTTCACGGAATAGACTTTCGAATTTACAAAGGGTCCGTCAATTTAAGTGCTGAAACGCGGATGGCGTTTGCACGATGCGCAAAGCGCGAGAAAATACTAACGCATGCGAACGGAGGAAGATTAGTCTCGCGTCTCGCTGCGATTCGCGGTAAAAAATTAAAAAAGGAAACACGCACAGATTCGCTTTGTGTGTTATCCCACTGAGAGTGTAAAAGATAGACATGGCATAGTCAGTGGAATGGCCACACGCTTTCGCCGAACACACTTTGGAATGTACAGTGTCCTTCAATTTTTACGTTGCATAAAACTGCACATCAAAACATAAGTTCTCGAAGGTATAGAAAACTAGTTTCTGTGCAATGCTCAGAAGAAAAGTTCATTTCTGACTCCTTCAATGCAAAATTACCGCAAAGAACGGTTCTAGCCAGACGCGGCTCCGAGGTGCCCGGGCTTCTTCGTGAACGAAGCCAATCCGAATCCGACATATACCAGCATTCCCATGCATAAAACAGCGTCGCGGTGCCAGTTTTCCTTTAACTCGTAATATGCGTAGTATTGGCCGGTGGCGAGTAGTGGCCTTTAGCCAATTTTTGTGGCGCATACCCGTTTATGGTGGACCGTGACGACGACATGACACGCCGGCAAGCCGGAACCCTATGGGGCATCGCCCTTTAAAAAATGCTGGAGTGGAAGCTCTGGCAATGCCATGCCGGCAAAGGTAAAGCGAAGCTCTTGCCCACCCTTTATCTCCGAAAACGCTCTTTCGTGTGGTGCTGGCTTAGAGATCAAGTTGTTTTGCTCTGTTAATGTAACCTTCGTTCGATCCCAAACGCGGCGGTCTCGTTTCGATGGAGGCGAAATGCTATAGAGGCCCTTGTAGGTGCACGTTCAAGATCCCCTGGTGGTAGAAATTTCCGGTGTTCTCCCCTACCACGTGCCTCATAATCATATCGTGGGCTTGGCTCGTAGAATCCCCGAAAAATTATTATTAGTCACAAACTGTCTACACGAACGCAAACGAGATTTGGGAAGAATATCTCACCAGTTTAGACTGATTTGGTGCTATTTTCTGTGTCTTCTTGAAGGAAATTGACATTGACCGTATAGGTCCGGCCTGTAAACGAGATGAAATAGTGTTTTGCTTGTTCTTGCTTGTTATTTCTTTGTTAGCTCGTTGTCTTTTTTTTTTTTTCGTCAAATGCACCATGCATGTAAATTGCACGATTGCAGTAAGCAAGTTCTTAAAAGGAATAACGTGTAAGTAACGATGTTGGTAACAATCTATAACGAAGGTGCAGACACACAATTTTGTTTTGTGTTATTTTATTTTATATTATTTTACTCTCAACGGTTTATCGCATGGTAGAGAGAAGGGACAAAAATGGAGACAAAAGAAAGACAATAAGATCTAACCAGTGCACTTGGACCATAAAGAAAAGCTGAACATACAGAAAATTCAGAAATTTTAGAACATACAAGCATCTTGAAATATAAGTTGTCGCGCTACATATCCATCAAATCAAGTGGTCAAGGTTAAGGCCTCGCGGAATCTGTCACGGTTAGTAATACGTTTGGTTGATGTGGACAAGTGATTCCAGTCACGGCCCGTTTCGATAATCGTGAATAGGTTCGAGAATTGGTTCGAGAAAGATGAAGAACAGGTTAGAATGTAACTTCGAGGAATATGCATACTTTGTTGCGTGTCCACCCCGTGGCGTAGAATGAAGGAAAAAAAAAAAAGCCCCGGTGGCGTAGCGGTTACGGTGCTCGGCTGCTGACCCGAAGGTCGAGGGTTCGATCCCGGCCGCGGTGGTCGCATTTCGATGGAAGCGAAACGCTAGAAGCCCGTGTGGTGTGCGATGCCAGTGCAAGTTAAAGAACACCAACCGGTCAAAATTTCCGGAGCCCTCCACTATACGGCGTCTCTCATAATCATATCGTGGTTTTGGGACGTTAAACCCCAGATTTTATTTTTATACTTTGTTGCGAAGATGTAGGTGAGGTGATATAAACTCTTTCCAGGTCGCAAAGGAACCCTCGTGGTTCTCGTACCATGTTTTGGCAGAGTCCTCCAATGCGAAGTAAACTCTCCGCAGCTTACGAGTTTCATCCCATTCATTTATGCTGGCCACTCGATCGAAGTGGTCGAGCCAGTCATCAACATCCTCAAAAATGTCTTCCCTAGGAAAGAGCGTGGTGCCTGTGGTGCATGAAAAACATGCGGGAGAAGAGAATAATAGGCGTCGTTGGTTTGACTCGCCTGGCTTGTAGTCGAGGTTGTCATCTTGTCAAGCCTTGACAAGGGGCCGAATTCGGGGGGGTAGTCCTCGCAGGCGGCGGCTGCTTCTTGCTGTGGGGGCTGTAGCGGTCTCCAAGTAGCTCGGTGTAACGGCTGAAGATCGGGAGCCAAGGTGCATGTACCCCGCACCTCCACCAGTGTCGCGGGCGAAATAATACAGACAGCCAGAAGTCGACGTCCTCCCCAGAACTACACCAGCAACAACGTTCTCTTCTTCCTCAACTACTCGGCGAGTACCAGCGGATGGCTCACACATAATGGCATGTGGCAATATGCAGGCTGTATTGAACGCGATTTTAGAGCGTGATTGCGATAACATATTTTTTGAAAGGCGAGCCAGTTTTCTCTGCGCATGGCGAGCGAAGTGAGGTTTAAGGGCCCCTAAACAACATCTGAAAATACGAAGAACAGGCGCGTTATATTCTCTCCGGGTGTTTCCCGTCTTTTCCGCCGCGATTTGTGACGCCAAGAATCTGTTTACGTGACGTCATGAGGAAATGAGCTCTCCATTGGTCCATACGCGAGGGCTACCATTTGCCAATTTGGCTCCTACCCTGCTGTGTTGCCAATAGAGAAGCGGACTGACCTATGGCAAACAGGTATACATACAAACTCAAAGCGCCGGGAATTCAGCTCTTTGTGGTATAAGTCGATATACGGTGTGTTAACGCGAGACTCTCCCGATATCAATGGTTTGAACGATTTCTCCAGAGGACTTTTTGTTTTGCAACTGACAATGATAACACGCTTATTGTGTGACGACGTGCATAATTCACAATTAGTACAACTGATACTGAGATGACCAGCCCGGCGATACTTTGAGAACAATTAAGGGGATCTGGAAAGTTGACATTTAGGTACCGGCCGGCCTGCCCGATGCACTTTTTGCCTACATGGCAGCGGAAAACAATAAACAATTCCCTTGCCATAGATAACAAACGGGTTCCTATGCTCCGCGTCACAAATGGAACGGACCGACTTGTATAGCTATAGCCTTACAAGGTCTGTAAAGTTTGGTGCAGAAAACATGACACAAATGTTCGCCTTGCTCACTTCTTTTTTTTTTTTTTTGTCGGCGCTACCCGTCATGAACACAGGGTATTTATTTTTTAATTGCGAAGCATTTCTTAGCGAACCTCGGCGAGTTTTAGCGTATCTATCTATCTATCTATCTATCTATCTATCTATCTATCTATCTATCTATCTATCTATCTATCTATCTATCTATCTATCTATCTATCTATCTATCTATCTATCTATCTATCTATCTATCTATCTATCTATCTATCTATCTATCTAGCCGCCTATGACTTTGTGCTCTCCTGGCCGTATCGTTAATGGGATTTGTACCAAAATTGGTATGGAATAACATGACTATATGACAAAGATAAATGACTGGTCATATCATGAAAATCATGAATAACTTGTCATGAAAATCATGATTTACACGCCATAGCCGTAGTGCTCCTGAGGCCGTTTTCTTAACTTGATATATCCAAAAATTGGTACGATGAGATATTTTTGCATCACCAACAAGATTATAGATGGTAATATGAAAATCATGACCTGCATGTCATGTACAACATGATTTACATGCCACGCTCATGGCACGCTCACGGCCGTTTCGTTAGCTTGATAATCACCAAATTTGGTATTGCGTGACGTGACTGTATGACGAGCATAAATGCCAAGTGGTCATTTGGAAATCATGACATGTCATGTGCAACATGACTTGCATGCCACGCTCATGGCACGCTCGCGGCCGTTTCGCTAGCTTGATATACACCAAATTTGGTATTTCAAGACGTTACTGTAAAGCGAACATAAATGATAAGTGGTAATATGCAAATCATGACATGTCACTTGCAACATGACTGGCATTCCACGCCCATGGAGCGCTCGCGGGCGTTTCTATAGCTTGATATACACCAAAATCGGTATTGCGCGACGTCACTAGATGACGAACATAAATGGCAGGTGGTAACATGAAAATCAAGGCATGCATGTCATGTACAACGCCATTTACATGCCGCTTTCATGGTGCGCTTGCGTCCAGTTCGCTAACTTGATATACACCAGAATTGGTATTGCGCGACGTGACTGTAGGACGAACATAAATGACAGGTCCTAAAATGTAAACCATGACATGCATAGTATGTACAGCATGATTTGCTCCTTGCTGGATGCTTCGCATTACATCGATTCCCACAATGCGTGGGATCTGCCAGTTTTTTTATTTACCCTCCGGGTCAAGGCACTACGGAGGGGCGTATAAAAATGATTTTCATTACTCATAAAGTGTTAGCTAAAATATAAAGGTTATGTACAAAGAGAGCGGGTAAGTTGGTTTGCTTAGTTATGCAATTTTAGCTAGTGCAGAACGAAACAGGCGATGATCGGAGATGACGGCTCCAGATCCGGGAAGGCGATTCCAGTCCACAAATGCTCCGGAGATAAATGAATCACTGCGCGTTTTGGGCTCACCGAGTGTACGCTAATGTTGCGGTTATCTCAGCGAATGGGGCAGCACGCAGTTGAGGCACACGGAGATGTCATCCAAGCATTTAATATATTAGTTAACCGCTGACTTTATCGTATAAAGCACAGCCTTTTTTGCTGAGAAATTGCATTCTCAGTTGTCGCTGGTGGAGGTATCGCTGCATGCTCAGTGTATAACCGGGCGATGTTATGGCAAGGTCCAATTAAGCGTCTCAGCGAAGCACACGACTCGCAACTCTCTATAGTTTATCTGTGACACAACCAGCAGTAGAATTCACGCAAAACGTATCACTTATCGTCGCGCCAGTTCATTCGAACACACAAACACACATAGAATGTGGAAAATGAGTTCTGGGAAGCCTACAACGTAGACGAAGTCTCGTGAAAGAAAAAAAAAAGACTGTCACCAACCCGTTAGAGTGAAGGTA
>JALIZH010011082.1:0-27500 GCA_030522465.1 Rhipicephalus appendiculatus
TTGCGGTGATGCAGGCTCTGTGGCTTATTCAGAAAAGAAGGAAACAGGTTGATTGACTGCATACGCAATGCATGTCTGGTTGCAATGGCTGGCAAGCGGTGTTCTGGTAAATATTAACACCCAGATTCAAATGTTCACATGTATATCTCGCGGCAACACGAAAAACGAGCAGAAAGTATACAATGAGCTTAAAGTTAAGTTATTGTTAATCTAAAGAAAAAAACATTAAGGGCACGAAGCAGAAATGTTAAATTATAGATAGACAGAGGTAGGAACCACTACCGATATTGAACATATTTTGGAAATAGTGTTCAGCTGTGCTCTTTCATATAAAAAAAAATATTATTAGTGCGCGATATGAGCGGGAGGTATACAATGTACATGATGATGTGGAGGGAGGCACTTTTTGAAGTCCAACACGAAGACCCGCAGTCCCCAAAAATCTGACTGAAAAAGGTGAAAAGAAGTAGTTTTAAAATGGCTTGGCTGATTACAAGCACGCCACATTTATAAGCAACGCGCCTAATGCAATTCTGCCGTTATATTGACTCCGTTGCTCCGAAGGGTATACTCGGCATGGCATAGATGCGTTTCTTAACGTTATATGGCCACAGTTGTGGATGCTAAATTGTGCCATTTGTGTCGCGGCTTTCATTTCATAGCCATCTTTCACTGTATTGCCATGCGGTGAAGCCACCTTCGAATTATCCTTTTGGACGCGATTGCCAATTAGTTGAACAAAGGAACCCCATTTAATTGAAAAAATGGTACCTTTTTTATTCAGAAAAAAAAAGCTCTACGAATTGAGCAAAAATTTTTTTTCGGCGGTGAAGCCACCCTTTTCAGACCCTTTTCAGAGGAGAAGCTTTTGGGTGCTTGGGAACGTTTGGATCACGCCCAACGCAGCTTAAAGTACTTGTTACGATTTCTGAGTGAGACAGGCTTAGATGCTCGTCTTTAGAGCATTTGCTAATGGAACTAATGTATAGAGACTTTCGTGCGTCTCCTATCCCGCACAGGACAGGGTGTGCAGTGACTCATTGTGCCATACCATAGTCACCTTTCATCATGCCTCCCTCTATCTCTCTCTTTCCCTTTCCCCTTCCCCCCGTGAGGAGTAGCAGGCCAGAAACCTGCTTTCCAGGCCAACCTCTCCTCCTTCTTGCCATTAAACATCTTCTTCTTCTTCGTGCACATATACTTACGCAGAACGATCGCTTAACGCGCGCTAATCTATGAAAGATTAGGAAGGAATCACTGCGCAGCGTGAAGGTTACGTATTATACTGTTATAGTAATATATGAAATTTTACGTGCCATAACTGCGATATGATTACGAGGCTAGCCGTTGAGGAGGGCCCCTGAAATTTAGACCCTGTGGTGTTCTTTAACGTGCGATCTTATCGCACAGACACTGGCCTCTAGCATATCGCATCCATGTAAATGCGACCGCCGTGGCCAGGATCGAACAAGGGCCAGCAGTCGAGCACCACCACTACTACTACCGAGGCGGACTACGTATTGTACTAACTGAGTGCGAACTCACTGCTCACTCAACAAACAAACAAACAAACAAACAAACAACCGACCGACCGACCGACCGACCGACCGACCGACCGGCCAGGATCGAACAAGGGCCAGCAGTCGAGCACCACCACTACTACTACCGAGGCGGACTACGTATTGTACTAACTGAGTGCGAACTCACTGCTCGCTCAACAAACAAACAAACAAACAAACAACCGACCGACCGACCGACCGACCGACCGACCGACCGACCGACCGGCCAGGATCGAACAAGGGCCAGCAGTCGAGCACCACCTCTACTACTACCGAGGCGGAATACGTATTGTACTAACTGAGTGCGAACTCACTGCTCACTCAACAAACAAACAAACAAACAAACAAACAACCGACCGACCGACCGACCGACCGACCGACCGACCGACCAACCGACCGACCGACCGACCAACCAACCAACCAACCAACCAACCAACCAACCAACCAACCAACCAACCAAACAAACAAACAAAGAAGCAACATAGTTTGTATCCGCCGCACGACGGATACCAACGGCATGGAGCCGCGGTTCCGCGAAGAATAGAGACAAACTTCGGAGCAACACAGTCAATATACGGGCAGAATTGCATTAGGCGCGTTGCTTATAAATGTGCCGTTCTTGTAATCAGCCAAGCCATTTTAAAACTACTGCTTTAGTGTTAAATTCGAGGCTGTGACTTACTAACGTTTGAAGTTTGAAAAACAGCGTGTAGACGAAAACATGCTCTATTTTCGGAAAAAGACGTAATTCCATTCCCATTCCATTCCCATTCAATTCCTTGCAAAATGCGTTTAATTCCATTCTCATTCCATTCCTCCAAGCATTGTCCCCATTCCATTACCATTCCATTCCGGGGTCGTGAAAATGGGGAATGATTCCGGAGTCATTCCAATTCCGGAGTGGCAACTCCGCAACACTGATCTGTACCGATCGCCAGTTCACTTCAACGTTAATATTACGCGCAGGAGTGTAGGTAGACCTAATAGCATCCACTGTTCGTTCGTGCCTGCGTTTCTGTTCTTCGAGTCCACCGCGGTGGTACAGTTGTTACGGTGGTCGGCTGCTGACCCGGAGGTTGTGGGATCGATCGCAACTGCGGCGGTATAGCATTTCGATGGAGGCGATATGCCAGAGGTCCGTGTACTGTGCGATGTCTGTGCACGTTAACGAACACCAGATGGTCGTAACTTCCGGAGCCTTCTTCTACGACGTGCCTCATTATCATATCGTGGTTTCGACACGAGAAAACCTAAGATATTACCGTATTTTCTCGTATATAACCCGCACAAAAAAAAAAAAACGGGAAAATGCGCTCGAAATGTCACGGTGCGGGTTATATGCAGGGGTGGGTTATATGCGAGAAAACACGGTAGCATTATTCTCTTGCTTGTTTGATTTGCCTGGTTGGCTGTCCGAAAATACAGGGAGAATGGGAAAACTTGCATGAGAGTTTATTTGTCCAGGCTGTTGCCGATTCGACGTCATTCATTGCTCTTAATATCCGTTCGGAATATTCCGAGCAAATTCCACCAGCCAGCCCTAGCGGTGGCCCCGTGGTTATGGTGCTCGCCTGCTGACGCGAAAGGCGCGCGTTCGATCCGAACTGCGGCGGTCGCATTTCGATGGAGGCGAAATGCTAGAGGCCCGTGTGCTGTGCGATGTCGGAGGACGGCAAAGAACGCCAGATGGTCCAAATTATCAAGATCCCTCCATTACGGCATGCCTCATAATCATGTTATGGTTTTGACGCGTAAAACTTCACCAAATGTTATCATAAAAGGTGGCTGTTATATAGAACGAGACGCTATTTATTCGAATCGTATTTGCTCAGGCGCTGAATATTTCTGCTAAAGCAACGAACTAAACGAGTTGGCTCTGGTGGTAGATTGGCATCACCGTATAAGTGCGTAACCCTGAGAGCAAACCACTTCTCATGACAAAAAAAAAAAAAAAACAGTGCGGGGAATTTCTCCAAAAGGAATTGACGGGTGTAAGAAGCATTGTCTGTTGACGCTCATGCACTAGCAGTCGCTACTAGCCAACACTATAGAAAACATAAGCCAACATTATGTTACTGTTAGCGAGTTGTTCATTGCTGATAATGCGCATCTAGGAACTCTCACTAACAGCGTGCTTATTGAGGATTCATTGGAAGCTAATTAATATACCAGCTTGCGCTTCGTCTTCCTTATATGCAGCTTTATATGATACTTCGTATGATATTTGGTGCAGTTCCTCACACTTCAATGAATCCATTGCTTTTATTTTTTTCCCCGTTCCCTGATCTCTCTCTATCATCTGTCTATTACCTTGTCCAAATCCCTTAGTCTAGGGTATCCAACCGGAAGCTTTTCTGGATAAGATCCCTGCCTTCAGCTTTTCTGTTTCCTTTCTTACTCGCCATACTCAACTCTGCTATTGGTTCTTCCCTATTTTAGCCATGCAAATGATATTTATTCAGATGAACCAAAAAGTGCTTCTGAAATTCCGGTTTAGTTCCCACGTAACGCATCGCACTAAAAGAAAAAAAAGGCGAGTTCTGAAGAACGGCTGTCCGTAGATTCGGAAAGTTGTTTTTATTGATGGAGCGGGAGCACGTTTGAAGGTCGTTTTCAACGTTGATTAGGTGTGCTGGAGTGAGAGCGATAATTCTGAGTTGTCTCCTCTGCCAACTGAGCCAGCAGATAAAAAAATTTCAAGGAGGACCCTCAGACAGAAGAGAGAGCCGACAGGCCGTCTAATTTTGTCGATTGCTCGGCACGGTGCTCCGGGCAGCTGGCGTTGAATATTTGATGTCGGCGTCTTTAGATCAGCTCCGAGGGGAACTGCGCGCTGCACACGTTAGCTTTCTTGACCCGTTTCCGTTCTGAGCTTCGTTCCGTAATGTGGACTTGCCGACTATAGGAAACACACACGAGCTTCGGAAGTCGATGGTACGAGGGCAACACTGAAAGATACATGTACCGTCGGAGGACAAACGAATTACTAATGAGATATTGCGTGATAGAATACGTTTCGCAGGGAAATGATTCCCTACAACACTCCAGCAGCGATACTTAACCAATCAGCAAAGATGATGTCATTAATAATAATAATAATAATAATAATAATAATAATAATAATAATAATAATAATAATAATAATAATAATAATAATAATAATAATAAGAAGAAGAAGAAGAAGAAGAAGAACAACAAGAAAGAGTCCGCCGCGGTGGAGCAGTGATTATGGTGCTCGGCTGCTGACCCGATGGTCGCGGGTTCGATTCCGGCCGCTGCGGTCGCATTTCGATGGAGGCGAAATGCTAGAGGCCCGTGTACTGCACGATGTAGAACGCCAGCTGGTCGAAATTTCCGGAATCCTAAACTACGGTGTCCCTCGTAATCATATCGTGCTTTTGGGACGTAAAGCCCCATATATTATTAATAATAATAAGTGGGAGTTAACGTCCCAAAACCACGACATGATTACGAGGGACACCGTAGTTTAGGACTCCGGAAATTGCGACCATCTGGCGTTCTACATCGTGCAGTACATCGGCCTCTAGCATTTCGCCTCCATCGAAATGCGACCGCCGCGACCGGAATCGAACCCACGACCATCTGGTCAGCAGCCGAGCACCATAACCACTGCTCCAACGCGGCGGACGCGAAAATGTTATAGGGGCTCAAGACTATTCGCTTCGAGTAGAAATTAACTTCATTGTGTTTACCAAGCAGCACTCCCAGCCGAAAAACAAATATTTTAGTAAATATTACCATAAGTTTTATTTACACAATTCTTAATTGCAAATGCAAGTTGCACTTACTGTTGATGGACTGGTTTGTTTCATATTGTCGTCCCTTCGTCGAAAGCACTACTCAGAGTATGTTCACGTGGTACGATTCGAGCCGTACTTCACGCGTTAGTGCGACTGCGCCTCGGCCTTCCTGCCTTTTTCCTTTTTTTTTTCAGTGTGCCCACAGTGTGCTCGTTTGGTCTTTTGTACCCATGTATATCCACTTGCACGAACATCGGGCTGTACTTTTTTTTTCAGCGGGGCAATAATGCCATCTGGCCACGAACTGATCTGACCACGGCTTCGAAGCAAAGGAAGAAGAAGGACAGCGTTTTGTAAATGACACGGAGAAAGTTTTACGGAAGTTAATTTGCATCTTCCAAGTGTCACACCATGACTGAATTAATGCAAACGAATCATTAAGGATGGGATAGTTGCGGGTTTTAATCGTATGGTACAAAACATAGTCATCGTCGTAAATGCGAATTTTAACGGAAATGTTATGTGGTAGATCATTTATATAAATTAGAAAAAAGGAGCGGGCCTAATATTCAGCCTTGAGGCACGCCAGATGTTACACTGGAGACAGATGATTGAAAAGACTTAAATTGTACATACTGAGACCGATTCGAATACGTTGCCCCTCTTGAAGCAGTAAAATAAATACTAAACAAATAAACAAACAAACAGACAAATGAATGAATGAATGAATGAATAAATAAATAAATAAATAAATAAATAAATAAATAAATAAATAAATAAATAAGTGAGTAGTGAGTGAGTGAGTGAGTGAGTGAGTGAGTGAATCAACCAATGGATGAATGAAAGTAATATGTTGGGAACTTCATGGGTGACGGACGAGATCGATTGTTCCCTTTTGCGCACCGCGCGCTGTATCGTTTCTGAAATACCTCCACCCGTGTTACCCGTGTTTCGTTCCAACTCAACCCGTGTCAAGTTTCAAATGGATTCAAGTTAAGTGCAAAAATTAAACGCAACGCCGTAGGGACAACGGGACGATGATAAATATTTATTCGAAGCTACGTTAAAATTGTAGCAACGTAAAATTGTCTGGTAGGGGCACTCGCACGTCAGCATTCGTGTGCCCTTGTGTATTCCTTGGGTACATGCGCTGTCAAAAAGGATCTCGGAGTCCACGTAGAAAGAAGCTCGTAGTTGAGATCTGCTCCGTCAGGTGCCGCAGCGATGCCAGCTGCTCACAAGAAAACCATCTGCTGTTTCGACTAACTTTTTCAATTAATTTCCATCAATTCTGCTGACAGGCAATTGACCATTAACTTAAGAAACACATGCTTCGACATGACACGCCTGTGATATAACTCTTAACCTGAACGACAATATTGAGATTTTGTACAAGTTTTATTTTTTAAACACGTTTGCTTGCATATTCGGAAAACCGAAAGTAAAGGCTCGAGCGGACGTACTTGGAAAATAGACAAGGATATCATTCGTTGCTCGTACGTGCTACTTAAAAAAATGAAACTGAAATGCGAATTGGTAAGAAGGTTCACTTGCAATCAGGCGGCTGTCTCTGCCCGCTGCGTGACTCAGACTTGCGCATTTGGATCAGAGACAATGGCTCTAAGCGAGTGAAACTTTGCTTCGTTTCGGTAACATTTCGCGAAGTGGTGCAACATGTACAGCACGGCCCGATATACATGCGGCTTACCATTTGTGACAAAGGCTTTTGTCAGTTATCGTGTCTGACGCGTTTTGGCTGACCGAGCGCGCACCGCTGTCGTATCTCATTCTCCAGACATGTCACGGGGTAAAATAGCGATTCTTCGCTCACGCGATCAACAGCCAGACAACGCGCGATCTCACCTTTATATATAGAGCTAATTCTATTTTTGTGCGAACCAGCACCTTTTGGGTTAAGTTACCATTAGAAATGGCATAAGTGTGACGGAATGGCGCAGTATTCTTTAAAAAAAATTTTTGATGATATTATTAACATGGGATGTCAGAAAGAAACTGTTTAATTTTTTCATTACTTTAATGCCAAAATTTGCATAAAATTGGTATATGCTTTTCACGATTTAATCATGGCGATGTACTTAAATTTGAGCTTTTTTTAAAATGTTTTTCTTATTGCCGTCCCGTTTTTCACAAACCGGTATGTAGGCGGTCTCAAGAAACAGTCTTGTCAGTTTACTTTTGTGTCATCTCGGTGGCGTGAAATATTGTTATGTACGCATGCGATAATAATAATAATAATAATAATAATAATAATAATAATAATAATAATAATAATAATAATAATAATAATAATAATAATAATAATAATAATAATAATAATAATAATAATAATTATTATTATTATTATTATTATTATTATTATTATTATTATCAAATAGTGTGGAGTACTCCATGATACGCTCTCGCATGATAATCATTGCTTTATGGGAGGAAACATCCTCATACTTTTTATACCATGACACTACGTCAATACGTCAATTACGTAGTGTCATGTCAATATACGTCAATTCTTTATCGTTGGGAATTTTGTGTACGCTATTTTTATGTCTCATGATAGCGGCCATGTGATGGTAGAAAACCGGTCGCTGATATCATTCAGCTTAGCTGCGATGGCCTGTTTGCCACTATAAATGGACACGCTTAATGTGAGTTGCAACGCAGAAGCTCGTGATTCAGGGGCACTGAGATTGCCCGGCGGCCCTACTGTGCAATAACTTGCCGAGATAAGCCGCGTTACAACTTCTGCAGTAGCACATCAGTTAAAGAAGGAAACTAGAATGCGTATACGAGTCACATTCTTCGCAGAAAAAGAGCAAAAAGGTCCGCATCTCGCACTATATAGTGGCGAGAGGCTGGAACCATTAGCGGCGCTATAGTGTTCGATTTAGCTGAGTTTTGCTAGTTATGCCAAGTTTTTCCCAGAGAAGCTAAGTTTTTTGCTAGTAGTATTAAGTATGGCCAGTTTTAGCTAAACTTGGCTAGCCATGTCACGTGACTACCGGTTCCGTTATGTTGTGATTTTAGTCACGTGACAAGCTGTTGCGCGGTTGTTGGCGGGAGCACGTCACGCGACCAGCTATTGCGTGATTTATGGCGGGAGAATGTCGCGTGACTAGCTATTACGTGATAGTGCGTGATTTTAGTCACGTGACTAAATGTTACGCGATTTTTAGTCGCGTGACTAGATGTCGCGTGATGCTATGCGATCTTTAGTCACGCAAGTAGTTACGTGACGTTACAAGATTCCAGTCACGTGACTAGTCCCGTGGTGTTACGTGGTTTCTAGTCACGTCAGTGTTGTTACGTGATGTTTAGTCACGTGACTTATTACGTGATGTCAGACGATCTCAGTTCTGTGACTAGTTGTTACGTGATGTTACGTGATTTTTAGTCGCGTAACAGACTCGCGCCATCGTAGTTTTTGTATTCCACGCCGGACAAACGGGCGCACGTTTTGTGGGAGCGAAGCGGAAGTTGAAGAGGACGAAGAGAGCGCGTACCGGTTCATGATGATGATGATAATTCCTGTTCGCACTACCCAGCGCAACGAAAAGCTCAAGAGCTCCGCTCTTAAAAAATGCGTATAGTATTATGTTGCGTCGTGCACTGTCACGCATACTGCAGACAGTATACTTGGCAAGACCAAGCTTTAAAATTTCTTAGAACTAGTTGGTGGGGATTCATGTTAAAGACACGGACACCGGTGTCAAGCGGGCAAATTAAAGGCCAACTCCGGCGATTTTTTGACCGTGTCAGGATAATGGTGCTTTTATGTTCCTGAGACACTCTTGTCACGCGCCCGATAGCTCAAATGCTCAGCAAATTCGAAAATAATTTTTAATAAGCAAAAAGGCGCAACACCGAAACCGAAACCCAACCGAGTGTACTGTCCAAGTATGACGTAGTAGTTTGTTACGAACCAGAAGTCGTGCAAGGCATGCTGGTCCCGCCGGCGCGGAATATCACACGCTCCTCCACAGAGAACAGAAAATCGCGCGCCAAACCAGCGAAGCGCCGGCCAAACACCGTCGCCTTGTGACCAGCACAATATACGCTGTAGCGGCCAAAGTTAGCGAACCCATCGGCTGCGTCACTTCCGTCGACCGGCAAACCAACACGTCACACACGCAATGTTGCCAATAATTGTGGGAAGCCGGGTGGGCGTTTGCAGACAATCTTTAAAATTCATTTGCAAACAATCAGCGCATGTCTCAAGCTTGAAATTTGGCATAAATGACGGAAATGTGCAAAGGAACGTACCCAGCGAATTTCATTGAGATCCATTGACCTCGAAAAACCTCCGGAGTTGGCCTTTAAGTGTACTTTCGGGAAGTACACTTCGCTTAAAGCTGTAGCGGCCGTGGTGCGCCTTACCTAATCTAAACGATGCAAGCGGAGCGTCACTCGCAGAAAAGTATAGTCTGGTCGGAGTGCCTTCCGTGAACGCGCTTTGCTGCGTCTCGGACGCTTTAGTCCCGGCCTGTATTGGCTTGCAACGCATGTATAGAAGACAGCTGCGCATTTCGGTAGCAAATAAATAAGTAAATAAATAAATAAATAAATAAATAAATAAATAAATAAATAAAAACCCTTAACCTTGTTTATTCAACGTAAAACAACCGCATCTCGGTCCACCCCCCCACCCCCTTTCTATCTAAAACTTGAAAAACGCGCTCGCAGTCTGTTGCCATTTCTTCTTTGCTACAAGTGCGCTCTGTTTTCCCGTTTAGCGCCGCGTATCCTGGAGTGTCACTCAGGGTTTCGAAGAGTACTCCTCGTAAGTGCACTTAACTTGCCCGCTTAGCGCGGCTTAGACACCAGCGAGAATTTGCAAGCACGGACGCAAGAGGCGTTTATCTTGTCCAGAGTTCCCTCCTGTGTCCGTATTTGCACGCCCCGTCTTTTAAAAAAAATTTAAAATTTCGCGAACGTACGACAAGGTGTGTCCCCAAAATACCGGTTCCACGCAATATACTTCCATCACCGGTATCCTGGGAAGAGTCACAGCCGGAGGCAAGGTGGCCTCGATATAGAGAGATGCGAGCTTTAATGAATAGCTGCTAACTTGTCTGATAGCCGGGTACGCTTCACTCGAAGAGTGTGGCAATAATTATGACACATACATTGACCACCTAAGCATACTCACACACACAAAAAAAAGAAAACAGCGTAAACACTCAGACACATGAAAAAAATTTTTGTTCTTAAGGTTAAAACTGCTGCTTGGGCGAGTTCTTAACGTTATCTGATAAACCAAGTGCAAACCTTAGCGACCTGCTTCGTCCTGCGTGAAGGGATTCGAAGCAGCGACGTAACGAGCTTCGCCCCCAGGTCTCCATCGTACGGTTGACGCTTTAATTGGTCTCGATCGTGCGCGCTCAGCGGGATTCCGCGAAGCGCGAGCAAAGGAAGCAGTGCGCGGCCGACCCACATTTCCACGGCGCACTGGGCGGTCTCCTCAGCGGGCGCGGACGCAAAAGATGGTCCCGTTCGTAGGGCTGTGCAAGCCTGTTACACCCGCAAGGCATACGATCGACTCGCGAGAAATGACACAAATAAAATGCCCAAGAACGACGCAGCAACGAGATTGGTGCGGGCCAATTAGGTATAAAGAGTCGCGATAAGATCGATGTCACCGTGAGCGGCATGCTATATATATATACTATATGTATATATTTATATATTTGTGTTTCGGTTAGACTTGCGTTTTATCATTGTGGAGGCGAGGTTCGTCCTCGAGCTGAAAGTTGCCACAGTAGTGCTGCGCGTTGTTTATTGTTTGTGACATTAAATCCTCGCAGCGAATGTAAGAGTTATGCGGAGAAGACGCCAGCTGCGCACAAACTGCATTCGCGCGGGTTTTTTTTATGCATGTTAGTGGTTGGCAAAGTGGTTGACGAGCTCAACATTTTGTCTCCAGCGAGCGAGAGTGATTATATGACAGCGCATAGCTGAGGCGCTGGCCACCTGCAAGATGTCTTTACAGGTCGTTACATACATTTGTAGACGAAAGTGTTCTATTTTTAAAATAAAATTTTAAAAATAATTGTTAAACGCTGGAGGCGCCGTCTTGCCAGCCGTTGAAGTTATTGTATACACAGTGTAAATATATTCTTCTATACCCCTACCATCTTTGGTGGGAGGTGCTGGGTATTCACTATTCAAGCACGACGGAGCTCTGCAGCTGGCAGCTGACGCTCCTAATAGTTGCCTCTTCAATGGCGACCGAAGGCGACATGTAGGGCCGAGTATTCAACGACTACTGTGCCTTCTTAACCGGCACAGCAACTTTCATCTTATCCCGTAACATTATTACCAGCGGGCGTAAAATTGGTCTCCTGGGTAAACATGACTTAAGAGTCTTCATGCACATGGGTTTGCAGTTAAGAGGTTCACAGAGTGTAACATTCTTTCGAAACGCACAACTCACAGGGTCCTTTGTGCATTCACCCAAGACGACTCGAAGGTGATGATGATGATGATGATGATGATGATGATGGCCCATATGTATGGCTCACACCCACTCTGGAGGATTGGCCAAGGCAAAAGCAATCTTCTTTTTCTTCTCATTCGATGTGTAAGGGAGCTGGGAACACGAGCCGTGGCTTCACGTGCCCCTGCCGGCCAAGCGCCGTCTTCATTCTCTTCTCTTGAGGTCGCGCTCTCTCCGGTTTCGTTCGCCGCCCAAAGGAGGGCGCTACAATGACATCGTGTGGCGTTACGTCACATGGCGTCGTGATGACGTCATATGGTGTCGGCATCACGTGATGATGATTTTTTGCAGGTATAGGCCGATGTGTGATCGTTTATGACTGGTTTGTATGATGAAATGATGTATCCTATAGGTGTACGCGTTAGAGATGATTCGACGTCGTGCACATAAATGACACTTCAGTCACCATTTCCGGAGGGATTTGAACATTTTCATCCTCCTATTTCTTAACTGTGCGAAGGTGTTGAAAATGTTTTAATTAAAAGCCCGTCCGGTAATGGTGAGGGGCTTTTAACATATTCAGCACCCTAGGACCTTTAAGCAAAAGGTAGATGAAAATTTTAAATCGCGACTGGAAATGGCGCATTAAGTGTCATATATAAGCACGATATCGAATCATCTCCAACGTGTGCACCTAGGATACATAATTTCATCATGCAAAGCCGTGGTAAGCGATCACGCATCGGCTTATACCTGATACATCATAAAAACACCTTAAGTAAACTATACCTTAAATATGTCGTTAATTATTATTGAGACCATGCGCATTAATTATCAGAAGCCAAACACAACGCCCCAATACTGTATTGCAGGCCATCGACTACATTATAATTCTGCCCCTTGGGACAATGAAGCGGTTGAATGTAACCTGCCCCTATGGTCCAAGGGGGGAAGATACCGTTCCATAAAATTAGTACCCCTGTTGACGTTCTATACAGCAGTATTATCAAAACAAGCGACAAGCTGTTGCATGACTTGCATAATTCGCCGCCGAAAAGCCCCCCCCCCCCCCCCCCCCACTAGAATCTTGCGCTGACCTTCTATGCAGTGAAGGCGAGGCAACGGCACACTTTCTAGCACCTTGTAGTTGTTCAGTTGGAAAATTTTTTTCTCCCTTAAAACAAAAACTACTCTTTTGAATGTATGTCTTACCAACAAAGCATACTATGCAACAATATATAATCCATATTTTTACTTGGACCGCTACAATGAGAAAATGAAGCCTCAAAATGAGTCAAAATGCCATTTTTTCCAACTTCGTCACAATATTGTGGCAATATTTTTGCTTCATACGCTCCCGAAGTATTTTAATCATTTATTATAGAAACCCATGAAACATGTAATGTGAATATATTACTCGCGAAAAAATCTGTGCTTTTTATAAAATACGCTAAACATGTAGCATATTGCAATTTTTCGCCAAGGCCAAAAATAAAGAAAGTTAAGACAAATATGAATGGACTACCATAGTCATGAAAGATCAGCGCCTTAAGATTATGGAAAAATTTGTTTCGTAGTAATTGCTCAGACCAGTAATTTTATACAAATTATTTAGCGCGACATAGTTTCACTTGGGTGCCCAAAGTTCGAAGCGCCCTCTAGGCAACACATTTTTTTTTTGCGATAAATAACGGCTCAATAACTACTTATAACATTCACATATACCTGGACAATTTTTTTTTCTGCAGGATCGGAGATGGTAAAAAATTGACCTGGTACACTTGATATGGAATGACCCATATATATATATACACACTTCACCGTATACGTGCAGGTGCGCGAGGCGTCTCCATTGCGAGCATTTTCTGTTATACAATGTTTTTATGAGGATGACGTCGGTGTGTCTTGCTTTGTCTCATTAAAATAAATAAAAGAACAAAAGTTATGCGATGCATGCGCGCGATGGTTGGAGGCACCACGGTGACATCTAAGCATTGTAAAAAAATTTCCCATCTCCCGCTAAAGGGAACCATGTGTGGATGCGAAGCAGCGGGGGAGATAATCAGCTTGAGCGGGAGGAACGTCGCCGCTCTCATTTCACGGCAGTGGTCCGGGCGCTCATCGCGGCGCTGCACAGGAGAGACAATGAGGCGCGCGCGCTCCGTCATTTTCATACCGCGGAACTACCGTGGCGCCCCCAGCGGAGTATGCAGCTGTCACACCACCTGTCGTGCGCACCGCTCCGCAGAGGATTCCTAGAGGAAAGGACGGGGGGGGGGGGGGGACCGTAGAAGAGGAGAGAGAGGGGGGAGAGGACGCGCATGCGCTGTGGGGATGTGGACGCCGCTCCTTAGAGTAGATGATTCCTAGAGTAGAGGAACGGGTTGAGCGCAGGAGAGCATAGGGGAGGCGCATGCGCTGTGGGGGGGTGTGGGACGCGGGGGCCGCTCCGTAGAGTAGAGGATTCCTAGAAGAGAAAGGGGGTGAGCGTAGGAGAGAGAGGGGGAGGGGACGCGCTGTGGTGGTGTGGGACGCGGGAAGGAGGGACGGACTAAGCCCCCCTCCAAACACATGCAAGCAAGATTAAGGAATGGGGTCAACCTGGGCGACAGACACCACCTGCCTAGCCATTGCTAAGCAGCCTCTCTGTGCTCAAGGCCATGACTCAAGGAATGGGGTTAACCTGGGCGACAGACACCACCTGCCTAGCAATTGCTAAGCAGCCTCTCTGTGCTCTCGGCCATGACTCAAGGAATGGGGTCAACCTGGGCGACAAACACCACCTGCCTAGCCATTGCTAAGCAGCCTCTCTGTGCTCTCGGCCATGACTCTGATGACTGTGTTAGGGTTGACGGCCTTCATATTACTACAGTGTTCTGGTTCGCATAATGGGTGCTTCCCTACTTCATGAAAGTGGCCGGACGCGGGACGGGGGGACGGGGGACGGGGGACGGCGGACGGGGGGACGCGGGACGCGGGACGCGGGACGCGGGACGGACACGGGAGCCCCGAGCATAAGATGCTTCGCATCTAAAAATTCCGCATTTCCCGCTAAAGGGAACCATGTGTGGATGCGAAGCAGCGGGGAGATAATTAGCTTGAGCGGGAGGAACGTCGCCGCTCTCGTTTCACGGCAGCGGTCCGGGCGGCGTAATTTTGTTTCCCCGAGGGATCGCGCACGCGAGGAAGAAAAAGGAGGAGTGCGAGGAGGAAACCGGGACCCGCGGAAGGCTGTTCCGCTGCACGGTTGCACCCCCGGTTCACTCACGCCGCGACCACGGTATGTCGCCACCGTCGCCACCGCAGAAAACATATGGCCGCCGTCCCTGCTGCGTGAGATGCGTGAGGTGTGTGAGCATGGTTAGGGTGGCTAGCGTGGTGGTGTGTGTGCGAGGGACGGGCGGACGGATGCGTGCACAGGTCGACGTAGCACGTTTGTTTTCCAGTACGCGTACAACTATTGTGGCTAGCTACTAATAACTGGCGCGGTTGTGGACATCACTTGTGATATATGTAGTAGAGTTCGAGCTGAAAAAGGGTGAGGAAAAATGGCTTCTGAACCAACTCTGGCGTTTTGGTTAGCGAGCACGGACGGAAAGATTATGCGGGATTGTCTACATAACTTCGAAACTGTTACTGCGCCAGCACGGAAAGACTTTTTAATTTTCTGCCTGCGAACTTGCTGTTAATTAATATGTTGGAAGCTTGTTGAAGAAACTAACCCGCGCACGCAGCCAACGCAGCGGCATCGCCTCCCTACGCGCGGATTGTCTGCATGACTTTTGATCTCTTTAGGTTTTAATATAGTGAACTATAATACTTCTAGAACACTGTGTCTTGAAGTAATGACGAAACACAGCGTTGCTGAACTCACTGGTTCGGACGGCTGCGCGAGCACGGAAAGACGTTTAGAGGTTGACTGCATAATGTGGTGCGTAATGTGGTTCTTGAACACTTATGCTCATTCACGGCACAGGCTGGCAATTCTATGTTCGTCGCATGACAGATATGTTGGAAGCATATTGTGGAGACGAACCGTTCGCACGCATATCGCCTATGAATATCGCGAAATAGTGTGCATAGGACTCATGCTAGATCTGTCATGACTGACTGTGCATCTTGAAAATCACGAAGTCGTTCAGTTCAATTTTAAATGTGCAAAGCGTTTGTTTTGATCCTTTAGAAAGTATGAAAGCGCATACAATAGAAAATGGGACAGGGCAAACAGGGGCAACGAACACTGCAGTGAGAGTTTTGATTCACGACATGGCATTTTTACGCTGAGTGCGAAATGTGTCGTGGAGTTCAAGTGACATGCACACATTATAATATATCACATTATTTGAGAAAAAAATGTTTTTTTTCTTTCCCGCTTTTCTTTCTTTTTTGTTTGCGATTTCCCAGTCGACAATCCAAGACATCTCCGTCGCATCTCCGTCGGTCAGCCAACGCGAAGCACATCGATGTCCTCGGTGGAGGCTCCAACTCTAACTCGGACGCGAAAGTTTCCTGGCTGCACGCCATAACTAGACAGGCTGTAGCGTCGCGTGCGTTCGTTGGGTACGATATTCACTGTGGGTAGCGAAGGCACCGAGGGAACCAAGAGGTGGCAACAGTAGCGAACGTTCCGGGGGTGCAGCCCAGCGGCGGAACAGCCTTCCGCCGGTCCCGGTTTCCTCCTCGCACTCCTCCTTTTTCTTCCTCGCGTGCGCGATCCGTCGGGGAAACAAAATTACGCGCCCGGGCGCTCATCGCGGCGCTGCACAGGAGGGAGAATGAGGCGCGCGCGCTCCGTCATTTTCATACCGCGGAACTACCGTGGCGCACCCAGCGGAGCATGCAGCTGTCACACCACGTGTCGTGCGATCCGCTCCGTACAGGATTCCTAGAGGAAAGGACGGGGGGGGGGACCGTAGGAGAGGAGAGAGAGGGGGGAGGGGACGTGCATGCGCTGTGGGGGGTGTGGGACGCGGGAGCCGCTTCGTAGAGTAGAGGATTCCTAGAGGAGAGAGGGGGGAAAGGACGCGCATGCGCTGTGGGGATGTGGGACGCCGGAGGCGCTCCGTAGAGTAGAGGATTCCTAGAGGAGAGAGGGGGAGAGGACGCGCATGCGCTGTGGGACGCGGGCGCCGCTCCGTAGAGTAGATGATTCCTAGAGGAGAGAAAGGGGGTGAGCGTAGGAGAGCATAGGGGGAGCGGACGCGCATGCGCTGTGGGGGGTGTGGGACGCTCCGTAGAGTAGAGGATTCCTAGAGGAGAGAAAGGAGGTGAGCGTAGGAGAGAGAGGGGGGAGGGGACGCGCATGCGCTGTGGGACGCGGGAAGGAGGGACGGAATAAGCCACCTCCACACACATGCAAGCAAGATTAAGGAATGGACCGGTCAACCTGGGCGACAGACACCACCTGCCTACCCATATATCTAAGCAGCCTCTCTGAGTTCTCGGTCATGACTCAAGGAATGGGGTCAACCTGGGCGACAGACACCACCTACCTAGGCATTGCTAACCAGCCTCTTTGTGCTCTCGGCCATGACTTTGGTGATTGTAGTAGGGTTGACGGCCTTCATATTACTACAGTGTTCTGGTTCGCATAATGGGTGCTTCCCTACTTCATGAAAGTGGCCGGACGCGGGACGCGGGACGGGGGGACGCGGGACGGACAGAGCCCCGAGCATAAGATGCTTCGCATCTAAATATTCCCCATCTCCCGCTAAAGGGAACCATGTGTGGATGCGAAGCAGCGGGGAGATAATTAGCTTGAGCGGGAGGAACGTCGCCGCTCTCATTTCACGGCAGTGGTCCGGGCGCTCATCGCGGCGCTGCGCAGGAGAGAGAATGAGGCGCGCGCGCTCCGTCATTTTCATACCGCGAAACTACCGTGTCGCCCCCCAGCGGAGTATGCAGCTGTCACACCACCTGTCGTTCGCGTCGCTCCGTATAGGATTCCTAGAGGAAAGGACCGTAGGAGAGGAGAGAGAGGGGGGAGGGGACGTGCATGCGCTGTGGGGGGTGTGGGACGCGTGAGCCGCTCCGTAGAGTAGATGATTCCAAGAGGAGAGAGGGGAAGAGGACGCGCATGCGCTGTGGGGATGTGGGACGCCGGAGCCGCTCCGTAGAGTAGAGTATTCCTAGAGGAGAGAGGGGGAGAGGACGCGCATGCGCCGCTCCGTAGAGCAGATGATTCCTAGAGTAGAGGAAGGGGGTGAGCGTAGGAGAGCACAGGGGAGGGGACGCGGGGGGCCGCTCCGTAGAGTAGACGATTCCTAGAGGAGAGAAAGGGGGGTGAGCGTAGGAGAGAGAGGGGGGAGGGCACGCGCTGTGGTGGTGTGAGACGCGGGAAGGAGGGACGGACTAAGCCCCCTCCAAAGACATGCAAGCAAGATTAAGGAATGGGGTCAACCTGGGCGACAGACACCACCTGCCTAGCCATTGCTAAGCAGCCTCTCTGTACTCTCGGCCATCACTCTGATGACTGTGGTAGTGGTTGATGGCCTTCATATTACTACAGTGTTCTGCTTCGCATAATGGGTGCTTCCCTACTTCATGAAAGTGGCCGGAAACGGGACGCCGGACGCGGGAGGGACGGACATAGCCCAGCCCCCTCCAAACACTTGCAAGCAAGATCAAGGGATGGGGGTCAACCTGGGCGACAGACACCACCTGCCTAGCCATTGCTAAGCAGCCTCTCTGTGCTCTCAGCCATGACTCTGATGACTGTAGTAGTGGTTGACAGCCTTCATATCACTGCAGTGTTCTGGTTCGCATAATGGGTGCTTCCCTACTTCATGAAAGTGGCCGGACGCGGGACGAGGGGACGGGGGACGCGGGACGCGGGACACGGGACGCGGGACGCGGGAGGGACGGACAGAGCCCCGAGCATAAGATGCTTCGCATCTAAAAGTGCTCAAGGTCACGAGGCGCGCGTGACGTACCTTCTTCCCCCGTGCCATCCCTCCCTGCTTAGATTCCAGCGCTTTCGTCGAGACGAGAGGAGAGAGAAAGCAATTGCAACGTGCGACATATCTTTGTAACTCCGCTCGTACTGGACGGATTCTAAAACCTTTTGCGGCGGTAAATTCGTGAGGCAATAAGCTCCTTTGGTGAATCCATTCCATGGCTACTTGGGAAAGTGTTGCAGGGCCCCTTTCAGGAAAAGACGTTGACAATTTCAACTGCTGTGCGCTCTGCTGTGGAAGAGCTGTAAATTGTCGCCAAAAGAAGCTGTAATGTGAGCGGGAGAAACAGAAATGCCGCCCTTAAATCATCCCGACAGTCTGTTTACAAAAAATCAGGAGCCTTCATCCTACAGGGAAAAGGGGCTTGCCTGGCTTAGTACTTTTCTTTCTTTCTTTCTTTCTTTCTTTCTTTCTTTCTTTCTTTCTTTCTTTCTTTCTTTCTTTCTTTCTTTCTTTCTTTCTTTCTTTCTTTCTTTCTTTCTTTCTTTCTTTCTTTCTTTCTTTTTTCCTTTCTTTCTTTCTTTTTTCTTTCTTTCTTTCTTTCTTTCTTTCTTTCTTTCTTTCTTTCTTTCTTTCTTTCTTTCTTTCCCATTGCGCACTGCTGCCTCCCAACTGTCTCCTTGCTCAATGCCGTGAAGTGGACTGCATGCCGTGATGTTGTGGCAGGCAACAACGGCGATCATGCGCTCATATCCAGGCAAAAATGAAATGTGGCAACGCGAAATGAAAAGTGACCTCGATAAAATATGAAGCCAAATGTCAGAAATGTCTGATTGCCCACAAATCCGTGATCTAGAGAGCATCAACTGTTGTAAAACGGCGCATACGTGTACGCATGTGACCGGGGCACCTTCGAGGGCCGCATTTTCTTCCCGCTCGCAGGCGCCGAGTTTCTCGCGTACGACGCCGCCACCGTTACCTGTGAGTTATAAAATCTTCGCTTTGAAGTATAGATGATTTAGAGAGCTATGTACTCGGCTGTGGGAGGGCCGTAAGCTGGCCCTTGTATGCACTGACCCATCAGATTCCGAATTCGTGCATGCTATTCCCTCTTGTAACCATGTAATCATGGTACACTATGGTCTGTGTTTAGGAGTAATGGTAACGACTTATACCCTTGTTACACGGCGGTTCGCTTATGTTACATGGTTCGTGAAATCACGGTCATGCCGCTAACCGCGGTTGCAGGAAACCGAGCTTGGCAACCTCGGTTAGGCAGTTAACCGATAAGTGGATGCGATGAGTGCATGCCCGCGAGAGTGCGTGAAAAACGGACGAACTGGACGGCACGAACCACGGAAAGCCTGATAAGCCTATGGGATAATCATTCGCGTGATCTGCGAAGCACGTCACGCAATGCAAAGGTGTACGCGGCAATAACAGCCGAGTTGAACGCCGAACTGCCGCCTGACGTAGAGCAGTTCACGCCAAAGCAATGAGGTATTGCCGTAAAATATGCATATATTCGCATTAATTGTACGTTTGAAGAACATTATGCAAGAAATAGAGGACATATTTGTGTACAGAACGGCGATCTGCTGATGAGTGCGTCAGTTAATTTGTCATACGCCAGGTGATGTTAGCCGCCTTAACCGAGGACGCTTTTGCGCTGTGTAACATCGGTGAGCCGTGGTTGGCGCTAACCGTGGTTCCACGCGGTTAACCGTGGTTGGTCGTATCCGCGGTTAACTTGACTGTGTAACATGGGTATTAGAGTGCTATGTGCTTTACTGTTGGATAGCTGTAAGCAGCCGTCCCGTACAACAGGCAACGAATTCGTACCAACGTTGTCGACAGTTCAGCGATACTGTGTTCATGAGGATGCTTTGATGGGCTAGTCGGTAGTGCGTCGTGAGAGTGTTACAGCGCACACTGACGGGGACAGAGCGAAGAGGACACAGGACATAGCGCTGGGAACAACGTACTCGGCTATGGCTATGACGGCTATACTGTGTGCTCAGAAAAAACGTATGCGATTCAGGGTATTACTTACTTTACTATGGGTGAACGATAAGCCATTTCAATATTTACCACTACTTGTGTGGTTGGAAAAAATAGTCTACTTGAAGTGCAGAGTACTCTTCTATAAGAGGGCAGGAAGGCTGCCAGTTATGTACATTCTGAAGCAGACGTTAGAGTGTGTCTGAACATGCAGTCATATCTTACAATGTTTAGAAGAAAAAAAAAAGATGGAAACGGTTAAGGAAACTCTCTGATCTACTTCCCGAGATTCGTAAGCTGTCCCCATAAAGTTTCACAATGCCGTACTATCGTACACGGAGAATCTGTGTTAAAAAAAAAAAGGAAGAAAAGGTAAGTGATTCAGAGAGCTACGTGAGAGCAGTAACCTGTTGCTGCGTTTAGAAAATATGGTGACTATTTAGGGTACTCTGCAATAAGAGAGAGGCAAGGTGTACAGTTTGTCAGCTGTTGTTTAGTACGAAATGTGAAGGAATTTGAGCACCATTTGTACTCTGCTATGGGAAAGCAATGAGCTGTCGCTGATACTCCGAAGCGCGACAACGACGAGCGTCGAGTTGTAATCGTGTCTAGAAAATACGTTACAGGGAACTGGAAGCTAGTGGGAAGCAGCAAGCTACTGCTGAGGCTCTAGGGCCTGCGTACAGTCCGAATGTGACCAGGTTACCATGCTGTGCTTAGAACCTTAAAGGATCGTAAAGTGAATGCCCGCGCGTAACGCGCGATGACGTGTGTTTTGCAGATGCTAATTGACCCTTCTGGAAACACAACTTATTTCAGATGCGCGCGTGAAAATCTTCTATTTTGCCGCCCACCAGTCGAATCATCGATCATCCTATCTGAGGCATTTCTTGCTGGTCTACAGAACTCTTATCGCAACGTAACGCTGTAATAACACTCGTTTAGTGGGGTTACCCTCGATGTTCACCAAAATAAGGAAGTACACCACCCACGCATTCCATGCAACTGGTTAACCAGCAAAGCCGAAACCCGGAGGTCGAAGCGTTGCAGTTGTGCACCAGTCTGCAGCGAACGTTGTCGGAGTTGCACATGTTTGCACCTTTTGCTCTTTCCTTCGTTAGGCTGCGTTCGTCGGCTTGTATGTCCATCTCTCCGAGTGCCTTTCCTCAGCGTCCAAGGTGAAAACGCAAGAAGCGCGCGCATCTGCTAGGAGAAAGCAGGCTCTTGTTCGCCCACTGACAGCGTCTCTTGCTCGCGACGTCACCTAATCATGCAGATGACGTCATGATGGCTGCTGTCGATCGAGGAAAAGCAGGGAGAGCAGCACGCGAGCGTTTGTTGGTGGTTTAGGGGCTCTTGAAGACTAAAGCCCTATATGCTTCATCACATGCGAAAACTGACTGGCGTCCGGCATCGGCGTCTCCCGTCGGCGTCAACACGAGTGACGCAAAACATGATCAACTGATGACGTCCCTGACGGCATCATGGCGTCACATATCGCCAAAATTCGTGACATCATTATGATGTCATCATGACGTCACGTCACATGATGATGTTATCACATGACATCGCAGCTTGGTCAATGGTGTCAATGGTCGGCAGGTCATGGAGGCAGTGCGAAACTAGGTGAGGAGCTTGCCTCCAATCCCGGAGGCAATGAAAAAAAATCCACGCATCTCCGTGAAATTAATGATGACGAGTGGCGAAGCTAGGTCCTAAGGTCCATAATTTCTACGTTGAAGTCGCCGACTAGTACAAAGGGTTTGTACTTGTAGGTGTTTTATATTGTTCTGTCACAATTATGATTGATATTATTCTATTCTTAAACCTTTTCTTGTGTCCCACATATGTTACCCTAGCCTTGCCCCATATAATGTAAACTGAGTGACATAAAGTGACAGTCGACGACAAAGCTCCGTCCTAAGGTCCATATGTCTACGTTGAAGTCGCCGACTACTATAAAAGGGTCGGTCCTTGTAGGTGTTTATATTGTTCCTTCAAAATTAAAATTGTTGTTCGTCTATTGTAAACCATTCTTCTTATTCACATACACACATGTTTCGACTATAGAAATGGTTTTCCAACCACCATGGCAGCGGACAGTCAGCTTCGACGAGAAAGCTAGGTCCTACGGTCCATAATGTGTACGTCAAGTCGCCGACTAGTATAAAGGGTTTGTGCTTGTGGGTATTTTATATTGCTCTGTCACAATTATGATTGATATTAGTCTATTGTTAAACCTCTTTTTGTGTCTCACATCCACGAATCTCCCCGTGATGGACGCGGACGACGACAAGGCTAGGCCCTAAGGAGCTTCGCCCCTAAAACCATGTTAGGTACAGACAGATTTCGGAGGGTGGCGGGGCAGGAACAATGCATCGACTGAGAAGAAAAACATTACACCATCTCCCGATAAAAGAAACCATGTGTAGATGCGAAGCAGCGGGCGCTAACGCTTACACTGGCGGCGGCGTTGACGCTGGCGCTCATCGCGGCGTTGCGCAGGAGAGAAACCTGGGGAGGCGCAAAGCACGCAGTGATGGACCGGTGTTTCCTACTGGAACATGCCAATCGCTGCTAATGGACAATGAGAGACAGAAGACTGCGATTGGACACAGAGACCCGCAGTCCGCTTTTAGTAAACGCGCACGCTGCGAATTTTTCTTGTTCAACAACGCACAGGAGAAATCTCCCACCGGTACTACCTTGCAGGTCAAGATCCTGTGCCTATATATACGAGGTGGCCAGTGAACGGTTGTGCAGCGCGAGCAATCGGCTTTTAGGAGCGAAGCTCCTTAGGCCGGCACCCCGCCGTCGCCGTCGAAGCTCCCTGGCACGGTGCCAGCAGTGGCGTCTCCCTCTCACGCGGGAGGATAAATGAGCTTTATGAGCGCTGGAACGCGGATGACGTCTGCGCGATGCGCAAAGCGCGAGAATACGAACGCATGCGAAACGGAGGCAGATTAGTCTCCCTCTCCTTCTTTCTTCAACTCTGCCCCCTCCCCTCAAACCGGCGAACGCGTGAAACCATCACTTCACCCTGTCGTCCGCCCAGTGGTCGGTCCGTTGCCTGGACAATAAAACGCCGCGCGCACCGAACGCAGCGTGCGTCCCATTTCTAACCCCGTATTCAGAAGCGCGCCTTTTGAACTTGACTTGCCACCGCCTTCAATGCAGCACAAACACGTTTCGAACGCGCTGTCTTTAGGCGGTGCCGAGGCTGCACAAACGCGTTTCAAACGCGCTGCCTTGAGACGGTGGCAAGTCAAGTCAAGCAGTGGTTCTCAATACGGGGGGTAAGGAGCTTCGCTCATCGGTTGTATTCGTACACGGAACAACTGCTAGTTTTTCAATCAAGAAACTCGCTAGCAGACGCTGCCTGCGTCGGCGTTGCGAGGCGAGAGAGGGTGGAAGCGTAGGAGAGGAGAGAGAGGGGGGGAGGGGACGCGCATGCGCAGTGGGGGGTGTGGAGCAACGTTTACAGAACCAACGTTGGTGTGGACGCCGCGGGGCCGGATGCCTAGAGGAGAGAGAGGGGGGGAGCGTGGGAGAGGAGGTGTGTGGAGAAGGTTTGCGCATGCGCAGTAAGGGTGGTCACACCACCACTCTACCGCTGAGACCGGGACCCTTGCCACCCCTATCCTTGCTGCCGGACTGCTGCTGTTCGTGCTGGAGACCTCTGCGCCACTACACCCCTAACCATTTCTCTTCTATCCACTGTCATCCCATCCCCCCTATCCCGCAGGCGCTGCGCCGTGCTCTCGACCGGGCTGCAGAAATTAGGCGCCTTTTCTTCTTCGAACCACAACAACAACAACAACAACAACAACAACACCCGATTGAACTCCGCCATAAGCTGCTTCGCATCTAAAGTAGACGGCTTTCGCCTCCCAGTCGTCTTAGGCGAGTGCATAAACGATCCTGTGTGTTCTTTATAAGCGTCTTCAATTGTAGCTTCTTATTTCTCTATCACCGACTTTAGGATATGCGTTCCGACTTTGCGTTGTGACGTTAGCTTAAAGGAAATTGAGAACACCTAAAGGTCTTTATGGGCAGTCATTCATGCGGCGGCGGGTATCATCCCTATGGGTATACAGGGTGTTTCAAGAAATGTGTCCACTATTTTTAAAAAAATCATCAAAATGCGCTATTCGCTCGCTGTCTTCACAATTGCTTTTTATGTAGCGGCAGGCATCTTAAGATGGTTGAAGACATGATTTGGGACAGTAATTAAGAAAGTTACATTAATTAACTTTTTAATTAGCGGAGTTAGGTGGTTAAGTCCATGGGAGAATTGAAGTCCTTCATGCGAAGAACCCGTTTCAGCTTTGAGATTTCGAAAAAGCGGCCTCTATTAATTATTGTGGCGTAATGAAATTCAGGCAAATTCAATGGCGAAACCGAAACCCAAGCACCGATGAGCGCAACAAGCAGACGACTAGAATGACGTCACGGCTCAAGAGAACGGTTACAGAGGTGCACTTCTTCCCCGTTCATTAACGCATATGCGTCACGCGTGCTACTACTGCAAGCGCAGCCCACACGCTCACACCAAGAAATCGGTTGATGGTTGATATAATGACGTTCACTCGTTGTGGACGTCTCAGATGAATATGGCAGCTGCGCCCTTCCGCGTTTCGGTTTCGGTTTGGCCGCTGAATTTGGGAGAATTTCATTCACTTCGCAATTATTCCTAGAGGCCACTTTTTCGAAATCTCAAAGCTGAAATGGGTTCTTCGCATGAAGGACTTCAATTCTCCCATTGGACTTAACCACCTAACTCCAATAAATAAAAAGCTAATTAATTTAACTTTCTTAATTACTGTCCCAAATCATATCTTCAACCATATTAAGATGCCTGCCGCTACAGAAAAAGCAATTGTGAAGACAGCGAGCAAATACCGCATTTTGCTGATTTTTAAAAAAATAGTGGACACATTTCTTGAAACACCCTGTATACGCTGAAAAATCCTGAAGAGAAACTGATGCAAGTGCCCAAACTCTTCGAGGTAACGTAAGCTAGCATTTCTTCTTCATTGTAGTTGCATGCGCATTCGCGGTCTCACAGACCCGCGGACTGCCACATTTCTGCAGCTGCTAGCCCTGCATAGCTTCGCTGTAAAAGATAGTTTTTTCATTGTTGTAAAAAAGTGCGTCTAAAACATCTAATCAGTTGAGGATGTCGCGCGTCTGACACGTTGTCGCCAGACTGCCACACGTGGGCTGATGCGAAGGTCAACGCACCCGCTCGCTCCCCTTTGTGTATACCGTAAACAAAAGGCGAGACTTGCGGAATGCTGTCACCGGGAGGCGAGGCGAGACCTAAAAGGCTGCTTAGAATCGGAGGCCACGCATAATTGGAAATGGAAACGGTGAAATACACGCGGTGAGTTGCTATACAAGAGAGGAGTTTTTTTTTTTTTTTGCGCAGGCAATGAAGTGTAATGGCGATGAAGTGATGTGCCTTATCGATTTATGTTATATGGTGGAAACTATATTTTAAAGCGAACTTACTTTGTGACCCCTCGCGGGCTTTCTTGAGCATAGGCGGTCACACTGCCCCGGCCTAAACTAAATAGCGAAGGCGGGTCATACCTGGCTTACATTATTTGATGGCCAGTCGGCCAAGTGACTTACGGGTAAGTACTTTCAATGCGAAGCTCACTTCCCATTCCCCCTTCATTTCCTTCTATAGTAAAGCTAAGGACGACCTTTGATACAAGTTCGGTCAGCAATGACAGTCCGCATCATGGACATCATGTTCTGTCAAACAAAGTAGTTCGAAGACACAGGCGTAGCCAGGGGGAGGTTGCTCAAACTTTAATCGAAAAATTTCAATTTTTCATATGTATATATATGAGCGCATGTACTAAAACATACACAAACTATGTACATAAAGTATGGTTTAACCCCCCTCCCCGAAAAAAATTTCTGGCTACCTCCCTGGCTGAAGAGACCCAGACATATGCTTCGCATTGTGCGTGCCAGGGCATTGGGTGAAATACAGAGATGTATGTCGCTGTATGTAGAATTTAAAGGAGCGTGTTAGACCTGCTGAAATTTTTTTAATGCGATGCATTTCTTAGCGAACGCAACGTGAGCTAACTTGCCACCTAAGACTTTGTGCTCTCGTGGCCGTTTCGTTAACTGCATATTGTGGGGGTGCTATCACACCCTGTAAAGTCATTTGCGCCTCGCGGCGCACGCGCGTCTCGCAGATTGGCCGCAGTTCGGGCGGAAGGTGGCGCTGTGCTCGCGCGGGTTAACATAATCATCATTAAGGTTAGCACGGTAGCGCCGCCCGGCGGCGAAGCTAGGTGGGCGCACGGGAAAAGGTCGAGCATTTTTGGCGTTTGGCGGCTGGCGTGGGCGGACGTCTCCTGCGGTGGGTCCATGGGGACGGCATCGCGGGTCGTCTCCCGTGGATCCCTCGTGGCGAGTCGACCGTCGGCGACGCCTCATTCGCGGTACCGTGTTGTTTGCTTGAGCGTTGTTTTGAACATTGTATAATGTTGTTTTAGCGTGTAGATCACTAGTGATGTACTTGATTCGGCTAGTGAGCTCGTTGATGTAAAAGTAGTTGAATAAATGTACACGTGTTTTGTTTGGTTTGCCCGACCGCGCCTACTGTTTCCGCGTGTTCCGAGAGCGGCGCTCTCATTCTCGAGACCCCACAATATACACCAAAATTGACATGTCATGACATGAGCTCATGACGAACATAAAAGACAGGTCGTAACACGAAAATAATGATATTCATGTCACCTAAGGCATGATTTAAATGCCACAGTCTTGGTGCTCACGCGGCCGTTTTATCTACTTTATACATACA
>JALIZH010011082.1:32500-50448 GCA_030522465.1 Rhipicephalus appendiculatus
TGGAACGGTTAGCATGAACCTCACAACAGAAGTAAACAGCCACACACGACTTCGCGTTGCATCACATCTACTTCACTTCTCCGCACTATCGGTTCTCTGTCGGCACGTGGCGTTCCGTGGATTAGGGTCTCGCTTGCTTATACTGTCCGCTATAGTGCTACGCCAGTTAATTAACCACGCCACATTAAGCCCACGTTCGTATTGCCGGTGCTACGAAGCGGGACAGGCGATAACGAATAAATGCATCTATTAACTATCAGCGAATTGCAGAGTTAACAACGCGTGACGCTGTCTCGTTCACGAGGAGACCATGCGAAGGCCTGTATGGAGCGACTGCAGTTATTTCCATTGGTACTTGAGAAAAGCTATTTGCGCAATAGTTACGCAACTGTCGCTATTAATGCGTAAAGTTAGCGCCAGCGTCGTCGACGAGCGTTAGCTATTCGGGCTTTTTTATTGCAAAGCTTTTGACAGTTGAATAGATGCATTTGCTTCGCCGAGACATTTACGATCTGCAGCTCTATGAGTCACGCCTGGCTGCCTTTTGATATTGCGACTTTGTCCGAGATGAACGAACGCTCTGCTATGTAATATGCGTAATGGCTTAAACCTTTGAGACTAATTTAAAGTTGAGAAGGTGAGCAAATTAAAGCGCACGATAGGCACTGATTCCTCGCTCGTGTTTGAGTTTATCGAGCGCGAGTGCGTGAGAGAAAGAGAGAGGTTCGGGAAAGAAGAAGAAATGAAACAGACAGACACAGAACTTTATTGAGGTCCTGAGGAACACTACCGCTCAAGGCGTAGAGCAGCGGGCCGCTCCCACGTCGGGACGGGTAGGCCGAGCCTCATCGCCGCGTCGTGAGCCCTCTGGACGGCCCTGAGTTGATGTAAAAGCTCTGAGCTCCGTAGCGCAGAGCTCCATTCCTCTTCGGTCGTGCGTTGAGAACTCTGTAATGAGGGGCACTGCCAGAGCATGTGGTCTAACGTAGATGCGGAGCCACAATCTGGGCATGTTGGATCAATGCCTTCTGTGAACTGGCTGTGGGAATGAAGGTTTGGATATGACCTGGTTTGAAGCATGCGGAGGGTAGATGCCTGTGCTCTAGAGAGTTTCACATGAGGAAGGGGGAAGACCCTTCTGCCCAGCTGGTAATGTTTAGTCACCTCGTTGAAAGTTAGGAGAACGTCCCTGAAGACCGCTAGGTTGGAGTTTGAATACCCCCCCTCAGACTGCCCAGCACGGTGAGTAAGTTCACGTGCTCGGGCGTGGGCGATCTCGTTTAGGTTTGCCATGGAGGCCAGATGTGATCCGAGGTGAGCCGGAAACCAAATGATGGTGTGAGGAGAAATATTCCTATGACCTAATATACTAATTACCTCAGCCGATACTGATCCGGACGCAAAGGCTCGGACCGCCGCTCGTGAATCTGTGTAGATGTGTTGCCGGGAATCGTCAAGGAGAGCGAGAGCTATAGCTACCTGTTCAGCTTTCGCGGGAGTGGCGTTCCTGATAGACGCGGAGTGGGTAACACAACCTGCGTGATCAACTGCGACGACCGAGAAGTTGGCCGATCGACCGTACTGCGCCGCGTCTACGAAGCATGCAGACTCCGGGTCTGCACGAACGTCTTTGAGCAGGGCTTCACCTCTGGCCTTCCGCCTACCCGCGTTGTGCTGCGGGTGCACGTTGCGGGGAAACGGAGAGACCATAATGTTGGCCCTTTGCTTCCCAGTGAGACTGTGCTTACGCTCCTCTTCTAGAGCCGCACTATACCCTAGGATGGCCAGGATGCTCCTGCCCGCGGCCGAGGAGGAGAGCCTGGCCATCTGAGCAGTATGCTCTGCCTCGATGATCTCTTCCAACGTGTTGTGTATACCCAGCTGCATGAGGCGTTCCGTGCTAGTATTCGAAGGGGGGCCCTAGCACTCTTTTGATGCTCTTGCGGATCAGGATATTAAGCTTAGTCTTTTCATGACTTTGCCAGCAGTGCATGGCAGCAACGTAAGTAATGTCGCTCATTAAGAAGGCGTGGAACAGCCTTAGTAGATTGTCCTCCCTGAGGCCACCTCTAGAGTTGGAGACCCTGGTGATAAGCCGAATCATGCTTGACGTTTTAGCTGTGAGCTTGTGTATGGTCTGACCATTTGTGCCATTAGCCTCTATAAGCATACCAAGTACTCTGATTACCTCTACCCTAGAGATGAGATGACCAGAGCTAGTGCGAAGCCTGATATTAATGTCCGAAAGGGGGGACCCAGCCCTTAGGTTTGACACCTCTTCTATTTGGTCTGTATAGCAAAAGTTCCGATTTGGTTGGAGAGAGTCGGAGTCCGGTACCACTAAGAAAAGCTTCGGTGTATTCTACAGCCTGTTGGAGTGCCTCTTCTACTCTGCCCTCATTGCCACCCGTGCACCAGACGGTGATGTCATCAGCGTAGAGGGTATGACCTATGCCCTCTACTTGCGAGAGCTTCTTGGAAAGCCCACAAAGAGCAATATTGAACAAAAGTGGTGAGACAACTGAACCCTGTGGCGTGCCTTTGGAGCCAAGAACGAAAGGTTTTGATTTGAGATCTCCAATCTTAATCATGGCCTTTCTGCTTTTGAGGAAAGAGCTGATGAATGCGTGGAATCTATGCCCCAAGCCAAAACTAGAGATCGAGTTGAGAATATGCGTATGGGAGAGGTTGTCAAAAGCTTTCTCCAAATCTAGTCCCAGGATTGCTTTGACATCTCTGGTTTGAACGTCGATAATCTGGTGTTTTATCAACTTCATGACATCCTGGGTCGATAATGCCGGTCGGAAGCCAATCATGTTGTACGGAAAGAGACCGTGGTCTTCAATGTGTTGAGTAATGCGGCTGTTAATGACGTGTTCGGCCACCTTTCCTATACAGGATGTAAGCGATATGGGTCTTAGATTACAAAGATCCAGTGGACGTCCCGGTTTCAGGATAAAGATGACTGACGCCACTTTCCACTATTCCGGGACGGTGCCCTGTTCCCATACCTTGTTAATCTCGTCCGTGAGTATTCGTATAGAAGCATCGTCCAGATTACGAAGGATTCGATTTGAGATCCCGTCCGGGCCTGGGGCCGATCGCGCATTCAACCTCATGAGGGCTTCTCTCACGTCAGCTGTGCTGAAAGGTTCGTCTAGGGACTCTACGTGCGGACCCTTGTAAGGAGGATAGTCGCCGTCGCACGAGAGATCAACCGGCAGATATCTTTCCGCGAGTAGTTCGAGAACTTTTCGTTCTGAGTCTTCTTGTTTGGCCATATGGAGGATTTTGTCTATTGCACCCCTCTGGTTGGATTTCGAGTTTGACTCTTTGAGCAGGTGCTTCAGCAAGTTCCACTTGCCCCCCCGTGCGCATCTGGCCATCGACCGAGTTGCAAACCTCGTCCCACTGTTGTCTAGAGAGCGTCTGACAGTGTTCCTCAATCTCGCGATTCAGCTCAGCGATTTTTTTCCGCAACCTGCGGTTGAGCTTCTGTCCCTTCCATCGAAGGAGAAGGGCGCTTTTAGCCTCGAGTAAATGCGCTAGATTGCTGTCCATTCTGTCAACCCTAAGATCAGTAACTATGAACTTGGTGGCCGCAGCTACATCCTCCTTGATCTGTGCCACCCAGTGATCGAAAGAATCTGGTGACTCCCGGTTCTCACCACCCTGCACCCTGATTTCGCGGAAAAGATCCCAATCCGTGATTTTAAATTCCCTTGGGGGTCTGCTCTGTACTTCCATCGAAGTGACGAGAATGTAATGATCATTACCGAGACTTTCGTTGAGATTGTGCCAGGTTACCGACCCCGAGTCAGTGGCGTAGCCAGGGGGTGGCACACCGGGCACGTGCGCCCCCCCCCCCCCCGAAATTTTTTTTCGCCATGGCATACATAGCGAAAAATGACCATTTCAAGGAGGTGCCACCCCCGAAAAAAAATTTCTGGCTACGCCCCTGCCCCGAGTTCGCCACAAAGGTTGGGTCCGGGGTAGTGTCTCTGGAGCATGAATAGCCAATTCTAGTTGGGAACGAAGGATCAGTGAGTAGAGTTAGGTTGTAGTCTGAAGCCGCCTGCCATAGATCTCTACCCTTTGCGTTAGTATGGTGATATCCCCACTCCTGATGTGGGGCATTGAAATCCCCGGCAATCATGAGTGAGGCCCCGGCTGCCTTTCCTACTGCCTTGGATATGAGCGACGTGAAGCGCTGTCTCATGTCTCTAGGAGTATTGTAAATGTTCAGGACAAAGAGGCTGTTCCGAAGTTGGCCGCTTGGTATAACCTCGATTAACAAATGCTCAATCATATTATGGTTCATGGAAAGATCGTGAACTATGGTGGTGATCTTCGTCGAGACAAGGGTGCAGAGGCCCCTTTTATCATGCCCGAATAGACAGTGAGACCTATAGCCCGATAGGGTGAATGAGTCCGTCAACGTTTCTTGGAGTAGGACAATCTGCGGCTTGTTAGGATGAGATCTAATGAATTGCTGAAGGACCGCCTTCTTACGCAGGGATCCACAACAGTTCCACTGCCAAACTACGGTGTTACTAGTCCGACCCGCAATGATTGTAAATTTAGTTTGATTTGCCTTGCAGCAAATTACGTATAGGGGGCTGTTTGCTGGCCTTTTGAGGGGCCCTAGCTTTAGAGCTGCCCGATGAAGATGATAGATCTGTAACTGTCGAACCTGACGACCCACTACCGACCGTGGATTCGAGCGCTGCGACCCTCATGCTCAGAGCGGAGAACGCTTCGCTAAGGGACTTGAGCGTGTGCCTCAATTCGGCCTGAAACTCTTTCATGCCGTTCTTAAAATCACTGAACTCAGATTTGAGCTCGTCCAGTCCCTCATCTCGCAATGGCTTGGACAGAGCTCTTTTCTTTGCGGGCGCCCGTCTGCAGGCGCCTCAGACGGCAGCTCAATGGGTATGTCTGTTGTCCCCGATGGAGGAGGCGACTTCGAAGGCGCCGACGCGGTCGCCAATTTTAGTTCGGCTACCTCTGCTTGAAGACGCTCAAAGGCGCTCCTTAGCAAAGCGTTTTCGCGTTCGAGTTGTGCGATCCTAGCCGCGCCATGCTCTGGCAGTGGAGGCACTTCCCTCATTACCGTAGGTGGCGTTCCCTTGACACAGTCAGCCCAGCGAGTATCCCCGGCGGGCGGCGTTTGTAGTCGAACGGCAGATGGGTCCTTGGATCGCGAGCGCCCCCTGGAGCTGGAGCGACCGCCTCTGGATGATGACCGTGGCGCTCGTTGTCCGGCACGCCCTCTCGACGGCGATGTGCTGTGGCTCCGCAGTTGGTCAATGCCGGTCGGCGCAGGGTACTTGGCGCGTTGACGTTCGCGTCTTCTTCTGCGAACCACATATGGTACTTGGAATTGCTGCTTGCATAGCCTGTCCGCTGTAGGGTGAGGCCCTCCACATAGGACACACTCGGGGGGTGCACACGTGATCCTTGGACGGAGATGCCTCCCCGCAACTTCTGCAAATCACATCTTCCGGCGCCGGGCAGACGTCGGCCCGGTGGCCCAGTCTTCCGCATGCATAGCACACCTCCGTTTGTCTACGGTAAAGCGTACACCGTAACATACTTTGCCCACACATGACGTAGTTAAACACTTTCAAGCCGTCGAAGAGAACGATGACCGTTGTGGTGTTCTTGATGCGCTTGACCTCCAGTGCTCTGGGGTTTCTTGGTTGAACAATCATGTTGCTGAGCTGCTCTTGCTTAAACTCTAGATCGACGCCTCTGACGACCCCTTTACACGTGTTGTCCGGTGCAGCCAAGTACGAGCTGACCTCATAGCTGACCATCCCGACTGTGATTGCTTCGACTCTAGCATATGCTCGGGTGTTCTTTTCAGCCGGCGTACTCACGACGAAAATGTTCTGCATAGGGTTGGAACACACAATGTCATCGGCTATCTCTGCCGGGCTGAGTTGCGCGGCCATCATTAAAGCGTGGGCCACCTTGATTTGACAAAAATTGAAGGACGCTTTGTACATTCCAAAGTGTGTTCGGCGAAAGCATGTGACCATTCCACTGACTTTGTCATGTCTTCGCCAGTGTAAGCGTCAACGCCGCCGCTTACACTGGCGGCGGCGTTGACGCTGGCGCTCATCGCGGCGTTGCGCAGGAGAGAAATCTGGGGAGGCGCAATCACGCAGTGATGGACCGGTGTTTCCCACTAGAACATGCCAATCGCTGCTAATGGGCAATGAGAGACAGAAGACTCCGATTGGACACAGATACCCGCAGTCCGCTTTTAGTTAACGCGCACGCTGCGAATTTTTATCGTTCGGCAACGCACAGGAGAAATCTCCCACCGGCACCACCTTGCAGGTCAAAATCCATTGCCATATATACGGAGTGGCCAGTGAACGGTTGTGCAGCGCGAGCAGTCGGTTTTTCAATCAAGAAACTCGCTAGCAGACGCTGCCTGCGTCGGCGTTGCGAGGCGAGAGAGGGGAAGCGTAGGAAAGGAGAGAGGGGGGAGGGGACGCGCATGCGCATTGGGGGTGTAAGCGCCGCGGGAGGGATGCCTAGATGAGAGAGATGGGGGGAGGGGGACGAGCATGCGCAGTGAGGGTGTGGACGCCGCGGCGAGGGATGCTTAGAGGAGAGAGAGGGGGGCAGCGTAGGAGAGGAGAGAGAGGGGGCAGGGGACGCGCATGCGCAATGGGGGGAGTAAACACCGCGGGAGGGGTGCCTAGAGGAGAGAGAGGGAGAGGGGAGGCGCATGCGCAATGGGTGCGTAAACGCAGCGGCCGGGAGGGATCAACACCACCTGGAGGGATACCTAGAGGAGTGAGAGGGGGAGCGTAGGAGAGGAGGTGCGTGGGGAGGGTTTGCGCATGCGCAGTAATGGTGGTCAGGAAGCACACCACAACCATCACCACCACCGCCGGACGGACGGACGGACGCCGGACGGACACCGGACGGACGTGAGCATGAGACATTAAAGGCTTTCGCCTTAAAATTCTTGACGTTCATGCCACCTCGGGGTCTGACGATGATTCTATAGTGCTCCCTCGGTAGACGGGGCAGTCTCGACGCAGCGATGAGACGCTTCTTTACGCCAGCGAGGGTGCGTCCTCCGCCGGAGACGCCACCACGTTGTGCCGAACTTGCATGCGCGTCTTGCTCGGACGCACCATGTTGCTTGCGCTTCGAAATGGCCATCGTCCAGCCAGATTCAAGGCACTCTTCGGGGGTAATGTCCACCCCATCAACTTCAACTTGCATAGACATCTTGTGTTTGAAAAAGCCCGGCCGCGCGAGAGGCCGCGCGAGAGGCCGCGCGAGGCGCGGTACGAGAGACGTGGAAGGCGTTCGGCGTGGCCTGGCAGAAAAGTTCCAAAAAATCGGTGATAGGATCACTCACCGATAAAAGTCCGGTATCCGTGTATTCCTCAGAGCAAACTGCGTCGAATGACGTGAAGTTCAGCCACAAGGACAACAAAGTTTCAACCCAAAACATTGAGTGAAACAGGAGCCGATGTTCGCACATCCGCACTAGTCGGCGCCCCCTGGTGGTCTCCCAAGAAATGAAAAAAAAAAAATTCAGCCAGCTCCGCTTGGCGAACACTGATGAAACAATGAAGCTGATGGCTTGCAGTGGGCTTGAACGAAGTGGAATGTAGAGGGTTGAATGAAGTGGGCTGAAGTGGGAATGACGTGGCATGAAGTGGGTGACTGAAGTGGGAGGAGTGCCGGGAGCAGTAGTGGGCTACGTAGTGGTGAGTTGCGGGAGTAGTGCGTAGTCGGACTGGTGGGAGGAGTTGCACATATTCGTAGTGAGATTTATCCACTTTCTGTGGGTAAATCCCACAACGATATACTATCTACGACGGTCCCCGGACGTGAAAACCTCGACCAAGAACAGCTTCGATTTTCTTCCTCCCTTCGTGGGGGCACGGCTCGGCGCCTTTAGGAGAGGGGAATAGAGAAGTAAGTGTGAGAGGAAGAAGAAGAGAAGATAGGGAAGAGGAGAGAGTAGATGAGAGGAGAGTATCCTGTTGGTGCAGGCGGGAGCATGAAGACAAAGCGTTCGTCTATCGGGTGGCGAGGTCCGCGGTAGCCGCAAATTCGACGAAGACTCGCAGGGCTCGTATCCTGGACCGTGCCGGGAAGAGGAAGTCCACAGTTGTCGCAGGGAGACCGAGCAGGCGATACCGGCTCACCACACATCGTTCAGCGGCCAGAGCTGGGCAGGAGCAAACGATGTGCTCCAGCGTTTCTTCGTCACCGCATCTGTGGCACGCAAGGGATGAGGAGCGACCCGTGGAGTACACGCCTGCAGCCAGGTGCTGCCGTGGTCCGCAGGTGAAGCACCAGCCACTGCTCGCGTCTATCCAGGCCGGGCTCCGGATAAGGATGGCGGTGGTTTGCCGCTTACCATCCGCTTCACAGGGCTGGCCGTTGGTAGCAGCTGCCGCAGTCACTGCCGGGAGTAGCCCGACATGGCTACTGACTTGGTGACTGGGGCGCTGCCATTGCGTGCGGTGGCGTCGTCCACCTCGTTGCCAGTTATCCCAACGTGTGAAGGAAGCCACTGGAGGGACAGACGCACACCGCTAGGTCTGATGGCGGTTAGCTTGGTGTGCAGCAGCGCCACGGTGATTCCAGCACAGTCTGGCTGCAGCAGCGCTTGTAGGGCTGACCGGGAGTCGCAGAGGATCGCCACGGGCTGCTGATGTGTTGTAGCAACGAGGTTGTCGAATGCTAAGTGAAGGCCAGCCAATTCAGCTGCAGGGGAGTTGGCGTGGAAGGGAAGGCGGCACCGGATGGTTGTCCCAGTCGATGGTATGACACAGGCAGCCGCGGCCGTGCGGGGGCTGTCCCGGACAGACCCATCCGTGAACACCAAGAGATGCCTCCGCAGCTCGCAGTAGCTCATCCAAATGCCTAATGTTTTATTTTGTAAAGAAATAGGTCACGTGGTTCTGATCACATGCACCGGTAAAGAAAGGGGAAAGACGTAACGGATTCAGTGAATATTAAGATGTGATGTTTTCGGTTTCGTGCTGAGTCCACGCCCCCACATACTGCTGATATTACACTTGCACCAAGCCTCTTACAACATTTGCCTCTGTGGTTTTTCAGTTTTGTTCTGCCTTCCATGTTTCCATTCTTTCTACATAAAGCGTGTAATTCTGTTCCCTTCTTCCGAAAGACCTCAGGTGGGCGTTGTCCGCTGTTCATGGCAGTTCCCTCCATATTTCCATTTTTTTTCTTCCTACGTGCGTGTTTTACAAGTCAAATGAAAAATGATAGTAATATTTATTTTTCTTTAGAGCTGTAGAAGAAACTACAAGGCTCAATATACGTTTCACTGCAGTACCCACTAGAAGCCCCAGAAGAATACGTGGTCGAGTGCTCCTATTAGCAGTAAACCTTTACAAAAATAAGTAAATAAATTGAAGGACACTTTGTACATTCCAAAGTGTGTTCGGCGAAAGCGTGTGGCCATTCCACTGATTATGCCATGTCTTTTTTCTTTTACACTCTCAGTGGGATAAGACACAAACCGAATGGGTGCGTGTTTCCTTTCTTAATTTTTTACCGCGAATCGCAGCGAGACTAATCTTCGTCCGTTCGCATGCGTTAGTATTTTCTCGCGCTTTGCGCATAGTGCAAACGCCGAACTCTGAACTATAATCAGATCTAGCATGGAGGCTTTTCGTGATGACATAAGCTATAGGTGTGTGTTTTTGTACTCGGCTCCAACAATCGCCGTGGTAGTGGTGTACTTGTTCATATAGTTTGGTTTGGTGCGTCCATTCTCTACAAATCAAATAAGAAGTGCACCAATAGTAGAGTACATAGTACTTTAAATCCGTCAAATATTCTTTTCTAAACACAGCGTGTCTTATCCCGCACTTCTAAAGGCATCTTTGCGGACCTGCTCAAGGAACAATCATGAGTTATACTGAAGCTGCAGATGCGAACTATAGGCAACACGCGTGTTCTCGTGATGACTTAAGCTAGGTGTGTGCTTTCAGTACTCGGCTCCAACGATCGCTGTTAGTGTAGTCTTCTTGTTCGATTATATAGTTTGGTTTGGTGCATCCATTCTCTACAAATCAAATAAGAAGTGCACTAATAGTAGAGTACATAGTACTTTAAATCCGTCAAATATTCTTTTCTAAACACAGCGTGTCTTATCCCGCACTTCTAAAGGCATATTTGCTGACCTGCTCAAAGAACAATTCTGAATTAAATCGAAGCGGCAGATGCGAACTATAGGCGGCACCACGTGTGTTCTCAACTGCACAGGTATAGTATCACTTGCCAGCTGATACAGCGTATCAACTTATAAAGCCTGTAGTATGAATATATTCCTCACGGAAGAAGCTTTGTTTCTTTCTGACGCGTCCAATTTAAAGCTCGGCTAAGTGTATGCGTGTGATGGCGTTTTTCATGGCACAGATCCAGAGCGGCCTCCAAAATCCTGGAGCGACCACTGGGATTGCAGCGTGCCGAATCTGTCAAGGAAACACAGGAACGCTCCTCGTGAGATCACGCCGGAAGTTATTCATGCATGCGTCACGTAAACAAGTTCGGTAAACTATCCCTGCTTCGATCCGTTCTGTACTTTACCAGGGCAACTTAGGTCGCTGCAAAGCGTGACTACAGTTTCTCGCAAACTTACGGAAGTGACCTATCCACTCTTTCTATTTCCGATCGGTTCAGCGACTTGGCGAACCGCCGCGGAGCGAGTTCTACTGGAACGACTAGTCGAACGCGCGAGCCCGCTCCAAATGAACCAGTAAAAAAAACATCGAAGGACACTTTATAAATTCCAAAGTGTGTTCTGCGCAAGTCTGTGGCCATTCGACTGACTATGCCATGTGTCTTCTGGCGCTTGGTATAATCCACATTCTTGGGGCGTGTGTGGCGCACGCTGGGCACAGCGAGAGAGTTTAAGGGGGGACCACAGCTGTCGCGGTGTAACTGTTGCTGTGTGCCGCTGTGCCATCACGTGATTGCTGAGAGAGTGTGAGGGGGGAGATTGCACAGCTGGCACCGTTCCAGGGGACGGACGGATGCCGCGAGTATGAGCCATTAATTAAAGGCTTTCGCCTTAAAAACTGATTCGCCGCCGCTGAACAGGAAGTGCTGCTCTGGATCGACCAGCGAAAGACGCCATACGTTTCAAAAGTCTGTTTTGCAGCGAAAGCTGTTATCAGATCACAACAAGGGCCGTTTTTGCGCCGTAGTTGGCCGCCGCCGCCGCCGGTGTCCTTAACCACTATCACGCGAAATAAGGAAAAAAAAACTAAATAAATAAAAAAATACCTAGGACAAAAAGGGAATCGAACCCTGGCCCTGCCACAGGCATAATTCTTCATCGTCGTCAGCCGCAGCATCAACAAAGTGCACATAATGCGTTACAAGTGCGTAGCGGGTACCGCGCTTTTTCGAAGAATGACGAATAATGGCAGTGGACGCTTCCCCACTGCACAAAAGTTATGATGATTTATGGCGTAGTGGGTACCGGCCATGCAAGTGTGCTTGTAGAAGTTGCCCCAAGAGTGTTTAAAAAAGGCTCTAGAAAGGCCGTTCTTCAAGCTTTCGCTGTGACTGTGCTGCGCGTTCAGCGCGGGTCTGGTTTTTTTCTTCCTACCATTAACTAAAGGTCAATTTCCGTCTCGTTAGAAACCCCAACCCTTTTACAGCGAAAGCTGTTATGAGATTTCACAACAACGGCTGTTTTTAGCGCCGTAGTTTTCCGCCGCCGTCGCCGCCGGTGTCCGTAACCGCTATAGCACAAAATAAGAAAAAAAAGTCGAATAAAGGAAAGCTATCCCGGATTGAACGTGGTTCGAACCTGGGTCCTCTCCCTGGGTGCCCAATATTCTACCACAGAGCCATGCCGGTGCTGGAAAATGCTCAGCAAAAACACCCTATATACGGGCTTCATGTCGAGAAGGAACGACGTTAACATATGTAATACAGCGTGGTAGAACAGTAAAATAACAACCACGCGTCACACCATGCGAATTGTGTAACCAGGCATCACACAGTGCAAATTGCGTGTCTAGTGGGTCGTTGAATGCTTGCAGCCCATTACAGAAGGCTCAGCCATAATTCATCTTCATCAGTCACAGCATCAACGAAGTGCACATAATGCCTTACAGGTGTGTCGCAGGTACCACACTTCTGCCAGAATGACGAATAATGGCATATTGGATGTCTCCCTACTTCACAAAAATTATGATGATTTATAGTGTAGTGGGTACCTAGCAAATGTATTAGTTGCCAAGGAAGCCCATAAGGCCCCCCCATGATCCGTTTCTTCAGAACCTCAATAATTCTCTTTCTCCCTCTCTCACGTTAACGTACTTCATATAGCGTGGTAAGAGAGTAAAATAACTACCGCGCGTCACACATTGCCAATCACATAAATAGTGAGTCGTTTAAATCTTCCAACCCATTACCAAGGACTCAGCCATAATTCTGCATCGTCATCAGCGGGAGAAGCCCACTGCGCGCTAGTCGCGTCTCTCAGGACTATAATAAAGTTCCACCATCCATCCATCAGCCATCGCATCAACAAAGTGCACGTAATGCCTTGCAGATGGGTAGCGGGCACCTCGCATCTCCTCAGAATGACGAATAATGCCGTAGTGGGTGCTTCCCAACTTGGCGAAAATTAGGATTTATGGCCAGTGTGCTTGTATTAGTAGCCCCAAGAGAGTATACAGCGGGCTCTGGAAATGGCGCTATTTCAGCTTTCGCTGTGACTGTTCTGCGCTTTTGGCAGTGTAATTCTCGTTTTCCTCACGTGCATCATTAGAAGTAGTGATTCACCCGAGTGTTTGATCTCCAATCCGTCATACCAGCACAATTACGATGAAGTAGCCGTCGGAGAGGGAAATGCGCTGTATGATTGCAGAAAAATTAGTGTCGGTCCAGCACACGCTGCCGCTCTGCAGGAAAAGTTACGGCGTCGCAGCCACCGAAGTTTACGTCGATTAAAAACTACCAAAAATCAAATATTTTTATTGATAGGGTTTGGATCGATACAGCGAGCGAACATACGTAGGAAATGTTTTTACATATTGTTCGCTCCCCGAGGCTGCCTGCGCGAAGTAATGCATATTCAGCGTAGTGGAATTAAGAGAGGGAAAGAGCTGGACTCGGACGGCTGCGCCATAACACTGGACACGCTGATTGATTGATTGATTAATTGCTCAATTTATCAATCGATTGATTGGTTGGTTGATTAATTGATTGATTGATTCGGGAAAGCAGCCAACACCAGACAGTAGCTCTTATTCGCCCACCATGCACTCCGCGAAGCATCACAGTCGCGGCTCTTGCTCATCCTCCTAGAACGATTTATTACTGAAACTGTTTTCGACGCCACCGACCAACGTCGCCAACTTCGATTGATCGTCCAGAGCACAAACGTATGTGCCACAGAAATTGTGCAAATGCCACTACTCACCCGCTGGTTCACTGAAAATGAAGAAAGGAACACACGGGAGGCAAACACCGAGTAAGTTTTCCGGACAGACGTAAGCAGTGACCTAGTGATAAACAACAGGGCCGCACGTTTCAGCTTCGCTGGTTAACCATCTGTACGGAGTGCTTAAGCGGTTATCTTTTTCTAGTTACTGCTGACACTGAATCTTATCTATCATGAACCATAACTACAGCCACCCTTGCTATATGGTTCTATTTTTCGCAGATGTGCGTTAACCGGAAGTCGGTAGGTGAAGCGGAAATGCTGCGCAAGAAACAAAATTACCGCTCAGTACTCGCACCTGAAAAAAAAAGCAGCTTCACTTACTTAACGTCGCGATTACTGGTGGCTGATGGAAACAGCAGAGCTGCTGGCATCACATTGGTAGGCATGGTGCGCATCGGTGCAAACGAGGCCATACACATTTTTCTCCAGCTCTCACAACCAAATGTCTTCCACAAAGTCTTTCTTTCTCTCTTATTTTCTTTCTTTCTTTCTTTCTTTCTTTCTTTCTTTCTTTCTTTCTTTCTTTCTTTCTTTCTTTCTTTCTTTCTTTCTTTCTTTCTTTCTTTCTTTCTTTCTTTCTTTTTATTTATGTGCGTAGCGCTTTAGGGGCCCGGCTGTCCGTCCATAGATCTCACGTGGCGTGGTCACGCTGAAAATCAAATGGTCAATACAGGTCTAGAACATGGATAGCAATGCTCAAAACCGGGATAAAATAAACGAATGAGGTCTAAAATAATGTAATTAACAAAAATAACAAACAATTAATCGCAATGCTGAATTAAAAATTGCTGAAAACGCTTCGGAAACATGTGGCAGACTCGCGCGCCGCGCAAGGGAGGGCGCCACCGCCTCGCCAAGCGCGTGATTGCTTCTCCCACCGGCGCATCTCTGGCGCTACATTCGAAGGGAGAAACAACCGGACTGAACTCGCTGCTGACGACACGTCTCTCAACTGCCGCAACAAGCAGGAAGTTGATAAAACGCCGCAAAAGGTAGCGCGCATGTCGGACACCGAGCTTGGGAATATCCCTAACAAGATTCTACTCGTGCCGGCGAAACCCTACATGCTTACCTCAAACATTGACGTCATCAACGGTTCCATTTCTATGAACAGGAACCGCTGGGAGACCGTGCTACGCACTTCCGCAGGTTTCACAGCAACGGAGCTACGTTTAGCGCGCGATTTAGGACTACATCAATCGCTACACAAGAACGACCTCTCCTTGAACATTCCAGCAAAGATGCCTTTACAAATGCGGGATTACTTAGAAAAAAGTTCGACGACATCGTGTTTAGAGAAATAACACAGGGAAGTTTATTGCATACAAGTAACGGCAATTCAGGTGACTATAACTTCACTGGGTAACAAAAAATTGAAGGACACTTTGTACATTCCAAAGTGTGTTCGGCGAAAGCATGTGGCCATTCCACAGACTATGCCATGTCTTTTATCTTTTACACTCTCAGTGGGATAAAACACAAACCGAATGTGTGTGCGTTTTCTTTTTAAATTTTTTACCGCGAATCGCAGCGAGACGCGAGGCAGACGGACAGACGGACGTACGGACGAACAGACGGACGAACGGACGGACGAACGGACGGACGGACGGACGACGGACGGACAGACAGACAGACGGACAGACGGACAGACGGAAGGACGGATGGACGGACACCGGACAGACAGACAGACGGACGGACGGACGGACGGACAGACAGACGGACGGACGGACGGACGGACGGACGGACGGACGGACGGACGGACGGACGGACACCGGACGGACGGACAGACGGACGGACAGACAGACGGACGGACGGACGGACGGACACCGGACGGACACCGGACGGACGTGAGCATGAGACATTAAAGGCTTTCGCCTTAAAATGACTTCCGCTGGACGTACAAACAAGGGAGCATACGAGTAGGTACACTGGAACTGCAATGCTAACACAGGCCTGTTCATGGCACAGGCAGAGGGAGGCTCTAGGTCGACATACCGAGGGGACACCTAGCCTAAGTCATCCTGAAAAGCCTCCGTGCTAGATCTGGCTACATTTCAGTGTACGGCTGCCTATTCAAAATAGCTTCAGTCGTAACCTGCGAAAGAAAACGTACACAAAAATTATGTTTCCATTTTATCCTTTAAGCAAGTGGTTACAAGGTAAAGAAAATGATTGGGGTGGTGCCGTGTAAATATCCGATATGAATTCCCCCCAAGCAACAGGCAGGATCCACCTAGAGGAGGCCTTATAGCCATAGCAATGAGTGAACGAGTGAATGAATGAATGAATGAATGAATGAATGAATGAATGAATGAATGAATGAAATCAACCAAATTACTTTAAGTGACAAAGTTGAAAAAATACAGAACAGAGCTGCAAGGTTTGTCCTAAATAGCTACTCAAGAAATGACAGTTGCACCAATACGAAAAATGCGCTAGGATGGGAATTACTTTCATGCCGTCGAAGAAAATTGCGATTAAAGCTCCTGTATCAAATATTCCATGGTAAAACTGGCATTCGAAAGGAAATGTACCTTGACAGTCCTCATTATGTATCTTCGCGCAATGATCATTGTTTCAAGATCCTAGAATACCGTACCAGATCTACTTTGTATGCTAATTCATTTTTTGTTCGATCCATCAGCGAGTGGAATCGCTTATCAAGTGAACAAGTGTGCTCAAACAATGAAGATATATTTCTCTTGATATTGTAACCCCCCTGCTGCAGCGCCTTCGGGCTAAGCGGGGTAATCATTGAATAAAAAAAAAGAAAAAAAAAGTCATGCTGGTTTCTACGTGATGCGTAAGCGTAGAGCTTATTAAAGCGAAAGCCTTTAATGTCTCATGCTCAGGTCCATCCGTCCGTCCATGCGTCCGTGTCCGTTCTTCCGTCCGTGTCCATCAGTGCGTCCATCCGTCCGTCCGTGTCCGTTCGCCCGTCCGTCCATCCGTGTCCGTTCGTCCGTCCGTCCATCCGTGTCCGTCAGTCCGTCCGTCCGTACGTGTCGGTCGGTCCGTGTCCGTCTGCCCGTCTGTCCATCCTTCCCTCCTTCCGAGCCCTGGCACGGTGCCAGGTGGCCGCCGGGGTGCGCAAGCGGACGCCGGTCGCGTCGGACTCTACAGCGCTCGCGCTTTGCTTGCTTAGCGTCGCTTTGCCCAGCGTTTCCAACCATGCAAGGAGGGATACGCGCGCATCGCGTTCCATTCTGACCGACCCCGTCTCAATGGACCCAGGCGTTCGCGAAACATACTTTGGAATTTACAAAGTGTCCGTCAATTTAAGCGCTGGAACGCGGATGGCGTTTGCACGATGCGCAAAGCCCGAGAAAATACGAACGCATGCGAACGGGGGCAGCCAAGGGGGGGGGGGGCAGAACGCATGCGAACGTGCCCCCCCCCCCCCCCTTGGCTACGCCACTGATGGGCGGAGCCACCAACTTCATTATGGAGCCTCCGACTCACCTTACAAGAACGACACTTTGTAAATTCCAAAGTGTGTTCGGCGAACGCCTGTGCCCATTGAGACAAGGTTGGTCAGAATGGAACGCGATGCGTGCGTCTCCCTTCTTGCATGATTGGACAAGCTGGGGCAAAGCGACGCTAAGCAAGCAAAGCGCGAGCGCTGTGGAGTCCGGAAGCAAGGTGCGATCGACGCGACCGGCATCCTTTGGCGCACCCCGGCGGCCACCTGGCACCGTGCCTGGGCACGGACGGAGGGACGGACGGACGGACGGCATGAGACATTAAAGGTTTTCACCTTAAATAATTTTCCTCAGAACGTGTCAATAAAGTTCTTTTCACTGTCACTGTCACGCTTTTCTACAGGATCCTTAGACGCGGTAGTGCAGTACTCCTCTTCACTGAGTCAATAAGTTAGCCCATGCTGATGGCTCTCGTTAGGTTTCTTCTGTCACTTCTGATTAAAATATGATACTCAAGAGCACGATTACATTGAGAGATATTCATAAATTATACTTCTTAACTAGCAAAGACCCCCCCCCCCCTTAGTCTTGTAGTAAACTTGGTAATGCAGAAAGAAAGAGGGGAAAAAAAGGAGTGCGGAGATGATTTTTCTATATTCCGAAATTTGCTACAAAGGACCCCATAAATATTTTACATCACATACGTGTACCTGCTATTTCGGTAACGATGGGCTACTCTGTATCATAAAAGAACCACTAACCAAAGAAACAAGTTTCGGGAGTTTCTCCTGTGCGGGTCCTCCGTATTCGCTCTTTAAGTTTTACGCATTCATGACCTACGCAAAATTTCTTCAGACGTATTTTATTGCGATAGAATTTACATGGACACTCTCCACCGGTTTTTGCCGTTGACATTGCCGTCATGTTCCGCATAAAGTCCAAATCGATAACATCCCCCGATCATCTTATGTTCTACCCGTGGGTAAAAGCATGCGGGCGGGGGCGACGAACGCGGCTGAAGCAGAGGTCAAATAAGCTGG
>JALIZH010011083.1:0-11285 GCA_030522465.1 Rhipicephalus appendiculatus
CTGCTGTTTAGACATAATTCACCACGTTTAGTCAATGCACCTCGCTGGCAACCGTTCAAAGTGGCAGGATGGTCGCTCCACAGTGGCAGAAAGGTCCTCTGTGGGATTTTTATTAAGTATGTGGCGACGCATGTTGTACACCTTTCTGATATATATATATATATATATATATATATATATATATATATATATATATATATATATATATATATATATATATAATGTGTGTTTGTGTGTGTGTGTGCGTGTGCGCGCGCGCTCAAGTCACTGAGCCAAGCCAGCCAGCATGCAAACCATGATGCAGGATTGGGAAACCGCTTTATTTGTGCCTGTTACAGATCCCATGGAAACTGCGATTGCTATACGGACGGCGACGGATATTTTGTGGGCCTGCAGGAAGGAAGCTGTTAAGTTCAACCTGCATCCAGAGTTTTTGCAGCTAAGTAGGGTGAGCAACAAGGGCCGTGCATATATAGCGTGAAGCCCTGTATTTAAAGTGCTAGCGTAGAGTGTAAAAGGAATACGTCTACTTATGCAGCGACCACAGATGCGAAGCATTAAATTAAAGTAGCTGGAAGAACAACGATTGGGTGAAGCGCACTTGGAAGGCATTCTCAAATCACGAATGGTTGTTTACTATCCCTCAGGATAGAAGTATACAACAGCTGCATCTTACGGGGGCTTACCTTTGGGGCAGATACATGGAGGCTCACGAAAAGAATTCAACTTGACTTGACGAAGATGCATTGAGTCCATGGAAAAAAAATACTGGGGAGGGGCGAAGCATATACTCTCTAAAAAAATAGTATGTGTGACTCTTTTTGGAGAGTTCTGACTTGCCACGTATACGACTCTCTTTAAAGAGGCACGGTGAATCGCCTGGTGGGTCAGAATCGGCGTGCTCAAGGAGAGTCCCCGGAACCCTCTTAGGAAGAGTGATAGGACTCTTATGTGAAGGATCACACTACCACTTCTGATGGAGTTAGACGGCTCTTGCCGGTGACACTCCTACGTGGGTAAAATGACACCCACCGAAGCGTCAAGCGACTCTACAGCTATTTTAAGCTACTCAATTGACCCATGCTCTACTTTTGCGCGACTACTGTTGGAAATTGTGAAGTATTCATCTTAAGCAACTCCAATAATACTTGCCGTTGTGCCCAGCGACTGCAAAAAATATCTCAATTTTGGCGTTATTTTAATAAATCTCGTCAAAACAACACACTATATCCAGCAAAGTAATATAGAAGGCTTGAAAAGATGGTCTGTGATTACCAACGAACCAGTTGAGATATTCCTCATTTACATGCTTGTATGAATATAGCCGACCAAGATGTGTGACTGTAATGTGCATGCAATGTGCAAAATAAACTGCAGATATCGGTATCCTGTTTCCATATTTATTCGTTATGATTACGAATCAAAAAGTCATGAAGGCTGGAAGAATCAGACTTTTGACTTGGTATGCTGCTGCTCCTGTTCAGCGTGAGCGGCCATGAAAAATGGTACCTGAAAGGAAGAACGTGGTATCATGGTGAAAAAACGGAATCGCAGTAAGAGTTTGCAAAGCCTGCACAATAAGGGATTTACACAGACATAATGAAGGCTCACAACGAAACAACAGATGCAAACAGGCATGGTAAGGAACCATGTTTTTTGCGGTTATCGTGTAAAAGACAACTTCCAAATAGTAGCATTTGTAACATGTCACTTGGTGACATGTTAGCACAAGGTGTCTTGTGTCTTGTGGCAGCACAAGATGATGTGAGCTTCTTTTAAACAACAAACGCAATTGGTTTAGGCTGATTTGCGTGGGTGCCACTCTCAACTAGTTTCGTAGGTCGCCTTGTCCAACCAAATGTAATGTAAGACCGTCTGCCTAGTTGACAGGGCGAACGCCGCTGTTGATTTTCCCATCACTACTGGTAAAGCGCCACACCATAGCGACACCTTCGTTTCCCCGCGTGTGGCTGTCTACAAGAGTGGAGAGGCTTGAGAAGCGATCCGAGATTCTGGGAATAGCCAACACACAAACGCACACTGACTGATTAGATTTATTTTAAACCACCCTTTGCGCAACACACCGTTACCGTACACATATGACACGAGTGTTAGAAATAATTTTCACGTAAAAGAAGACGGGGACCTCGTTTCGCAATGGGCACTGGCTATGCATGAATTAAAGGACTTTTCTTTTCTGAGAAATCACTTAAATATTTGCTTTCGGAATAGGCCCGCCTTTGCGCCACCATGTTCCGACAACCAAGCGAATCCTCAGGCAGGCAGGGGCACGCCTTGAGCTGCAACTGGACGCGTGTTTTACAAACGTGACCCATCCTTAAATATTCAGTTAAACACATGCGAGTACGAATGCCCGAACCACACCAACGCTCGTGGACGCCGTCTACGTTGACATCAGATATGGCATATGCGCATGGCTCCCACAGTCATACTCACTCGATTCTGTTATAACGCCTAACGTCATCGCAGATGTAGGCAAAGCACGAAAACAGCAAACAGAAACGAGGGAAAAGAGCGCACGGCAGCGACCGCAAAAACGCGCGCCGTCGAAAGTCTAGCGCTTTTCCCGTTACCGTCGAGGCGTCTCCTAAACATTTAATTGACTACCGCGTACGTGGTGGAAGCATCGTACTATATTTGCACCTTTAAGCCAACAAAAGCCTGTATATACATTGCGTCTAACTGTCCTGTACACAGACGCTGCACACACTAGTATCGATGGAAATGTTGTTATGGTGTAGACTGAAGCCCACCTCAGTATGATATCGAGCACCTTCAGCAGTGCAGGCACAACGTGTGATCAGCAAATAATCACCCTTGATAAGTGATTGCATCACTCATTTATGAGTGATGCAATCACTTACACAACAACGTGCATAGCGGTCTCAACTCGTTAAGTGACAGTTTGAATTGTGCATCTGCAACAGCCCCGCGGACGCAGGCTACTGTTGCAAGTGGCTGGCAGCCTACTTACGCAGTGCTGCTGCAGACGCGCAGCTAAAGCTGTGTAATTAGTGCCTACGAAAGCAGTACACTCACCGTTAACAGGCGCACGCTGTCCATGTCCGGAGCTCCATGAATATTCCTCACCCCAAGCGTCACTTCGAGCACAGAGCCTGGCGCGACCGCCACCGAAGATTCGCATGTTCACTCGAACTCAAAACTACAAGACACGTGAGCAACGCGAGAAGCGCAACCAATACAACGCACTCAAAAAGACGGAGGAGACAGAGAGCCGGCGGAGGCAGCGGAGGCGCTAGCTGAAGCTCCGCGCCGGCGGCGCACCCGGGCGCCGGGGCAAGCCGGGCGAGCGGGCGAACCGCGCCACTACGACGCCGATCGGCAAAGACACGATATGTATGACGTATACTGCGGCGCCTTCGTCACGGAAGGCAATCGAAACGCCCTTCATGAGAGTGCTGTGACTCGTCTAAAAATCCTCACTCTTTTTCTGCTTCTACCTTCCAAAAGGGGTTAAGTGACTACCTGAAGGGAATCATGGTGCTGTGACCCTGTTCTGACTCTTTTAGATGTCAAGCATCTTATGGCGAAGCTTAATCCGGTGGTGGTGGTGGTGGTGGTGGTGGTGGTGGTGATGGTGTGCCGCGTGCCCACCCTTACTGCGCATGCGCAAACCCTTTAAAAAAATAAAAAACCTCCTCTCCCCCCTCTCTCTCCTCTAGGCATCCCTCCCCGCGGCAACCACACCCTCACTGCGCATGCGCCTCCCCTCCTCTCTCCCCTCTTACACTCCCCCCCTCTCTCCTCTAGGCATCCCTGCCCGCGGCGTCTACACTCCCACTGCGCATGCGCGTCCCCCCCCCTCTCTCTCTCCTCTCCTACGCTCCCCCCTCTCTCCTCTACGCATCCCTGCCCACGGCGTTCACACTCCCACTGCGCATGCGTGTCACCCCCCTCTCTCTCCTCTCCTACGCTCCTCCCTCTCTCGCCTCGCGACGCCGACAGCGTCTGCTAGCGAGTTTCTTGGTTGAAAAAACCGACTGCTCGCGCTGCACAACCGTTCACTGGCCACTCCGTATATATGGCAATGGATCTTGACCTCCAAGGTGGTGCCGGTGGGAGATTTCTCCAGTGCGTTGTTGAACAATAAAAATTCGCAGCGTGCGCGTTAACTAAAAGCGGAGTGCGGGTCTCTGTGTCCAGTCGGAGTCTTCTGTCTCTCATTGCCCATTAGCAGTGATTGGCATGTTCCAGTAGGAAACACTGCTCCATCACTGCCTGCTTTGCGCCTCCCCAGTTTTCTCTCCTGCGCAACGCTGCTATGAGCGCCAGCGTCAACGCCGCCGCCAGTGTAAGCGTTAGCGCCCGCTGCTTCACATCTACACATGGTTCCCTTTAGCGGGAGATGGATGGATGGATGGATGAACAACTTTATTCTTGTCCGGCAAGACGCACGTTAGCGCGCAGCGGGCGACTCCCACGTCGGGACCGCCAGGCCAAGCCTGTCGGCCGCTCCGCGGGCCTGCTGGACGGCCCAGAGCTGTTCGGCCAGGAGGGAGCTGCGGAGGGCCGCCTCCCACCTAGCCGATGGTGTAATTTTTTTTTCTTCGTTCGAGTGTAGGGATGGGTGTTTCAGCTCCACTAATGTGATGCCTCGGGAGAGGCGAAGAAAGCAGTATTTTAAGAAAGATTTCTTTCGCGAAGCCCTAGTGTTGCCAAGCCTGAAAGCAGTCGTGTAGGGAAGGGTATTTCCGATGCACTAACGTCATCGGAGAACAGCGTAGCAATGCAGCTTACCTTAATGTGCTTCTCTTTCTCCCTATTCTTCTTCTTCCCTACATGCCCGGTTTAATTCCCTACGGCACTTAAGGAAGGGTGCTTCTGCACCACTAACGTCGTCGGCTATTGGTTGGGCTGACTGTTGCCTGCGTCATTTTTGTGGAACGGTAGCGAGTAGTGAGATCTACCCATTGTGGCGCATAGCGGTTTTTATGACGGGCCGTGAATACATGACATACAGCGACGACAGGAGACGCCGACAAGCATAGCCCCTAAAGTGCTTCGCACCTGAAATGAGTAACACCAACCCTAATGCTTGCGCCTAAGACTAATCCAAGGTGAAAGCTATTTGCTTTTAAGTGCGGAGCACTTCAGGAGTCCGTTCATACATCTCATGTTGCGTGATCACGCTCACAGTAAAGCGCTCACTACAGGCCATAACAAGGCTAGCTGTGCTCAAACCCAGGTTAAAATGAACGAACGAGGTCTAAAGCAATATATTTAACACAGACAGCCTACAAGTAATCGCATTAATTAACTTAAAATCGCTAAAACATTTCACAAACATGCCAAGGAGGGCACCACCACATCGCCGTGCGGGCGAATACGCTGCGCCGCTTCTGCGTCATCGCTGCTCTAGGCACGGCGCTGCCTCGCTAGGTGGCTACATTTGACAGGAGAAACAACCTGACGGAAGTCGATAAAGCGCAGCAAAAGGAAGCGCTCATTTCGCGCACCGAGTGCGCCGTGAATCTGCCTAGCAATATTGAACTCGTGCCGGGGATACCCTAAATGCTTACCTGAAACATTGGCCTCACTGACGCTATGGTAAACGGAGTAGTGGGAACTCTTCGAAAGAGAATCATTGGGTGCCAGTGCGACGCACTTCCCCAGGTTTCATAGTAGTGAAGCTGCCATACTTTTTTCTTCTCTTTTATTTTTGATGAGGCGATTGGACTGGCGCAGTGGGCAGAGATCGGCGACAATTATTCTCTGACCTCTGCCCACGGCGGCCTAGCCGGCGGCTTTAGCGCTTCTCGTCGAACGCGGCGGGCCGTACGTCCGGAGCGCGATCCCCCGCAGTGACCGGAAGCGGGAGAGAGGCTCGACTTGTCGCCGAGGGCTGGAGGCCTCGGTGCGAACACAGCAGCCAAGTCTGGGCGCCTCTTGCTCGCACTTGTGGTTCCAGGCTTGCAGCTCGTGGCAATGTAGCATACCGATAAAGGCAAAATGCTAGACGCCCTTGTACTGTGCGATTTCAGTGCACGCTAATGAATACCCAAAGCCCTCCGCTACGGCGTCTCACATAGCCCGAGTGATTTCGGGATGTTAAAAGACACATGCCAACATAACAAACATTAGCGTAACCACACCACCACCGTCAGTTATGAGACCCGGGCCTAATACGGGCCTGGCCCGACCCGAGCTCGAAGTCATAGGCCCGAGCCAGAACCTCGCCCGATCCGACTACTCCTTACCCGGCCCGCGGGACGGGCCGGGTTTTCGTTTCAGCCTGGGCCCATGCAGTGCTCTACTCTGACGTCGCTCCACTACGTAGAGGTCGGTGCTCTCGCGTCGCTCACAATAACACGTGACACTTCGAGAATTATTCGGGGCGACCTGTGAAATTTATGGAATCTGTTGCTTGAATAGATGAAGTAATGTTGAAAAAAAATATTAAAATATACAAAGGGAATATGTCCGTGTTTTTTTTCCCCTGTAATTTGAATCGCAACGAGATGCGAGAAGTGCCTCCGTTTCGCATGCCTCCGTGTTCTCGAAAATTCTCGCCGTTCCCGCTTCGTGCAAACGCTAGCCCTGACATCGAAACTGTGTAATTGTCCACGTTGTTCTGCAGCGCTCGCCTAGGCTCATTTATCCTCTCGTGTCTACCTGAACACTGGCTTATGACACCACTATACCTGGCGACAATTTTATTCGACACTGGCTTATGACACCACTATACCTGGCGACAATTTTCTGCGCCACCACAGCCAAAGCTATACTCTGTTTCACCACTACCGTTCAGCACTGCCAAAGCTACGGGGTGTGAACAAGCCACACGCTTGCGCAGGAAAACATAGATCCAGATATAACTACCTTGCAATTGGCAAGGTTGACATATTTGCCCTTGTTTAGCATCTGCTTCTGCACATCAATAAGTAATTTGTTTATTCTTCATCGCATTTACGTCGTATTTCTTTAATTGTTGTGTCAGTAACCGTCGGTAACTGTGGCTAAAAATCAACATGGCAGCGCCCATGCAGACCCGACCACCCGCTTCGATCCGAACTTGCCCTTGACGCTCGCCCAGAGCACTCACAGCAACAAATGAATGGTGTAATGAGCTATCGCTTTGCGCCATCTCACGATCAGGACAAATCATCAGGTACGCTCCGTCGTTGTTGGGGAGATAAGATATTGCATTTACCACGCCTGCTAAGCCTAACGCGCCGAGAATTTGATAGCGGTTCATGAAAATAGGCGCAATGTAGTCACGAATACATTGCAGCCGAAGCTCCAAGACATAAATCTAAAGCAAATACAAGCGTCTGTTTGCAACTTACGGGCCACAGAGCGCACGACGACGACGTGATAAACTCGAGGCGGAGAGCAGCAGCCTCGATGCGTGTAGCCATGTTCTATTTTCTTCGGCGCTGCCGTCTGCTCGCTGAACGTGTGCGCGCAGACGGCAGGGAGATGCTAGCAGACGACGCGGCGCGGATGAATACATTTGGAGGGGCTAATCACCCTTCCTATTGGCTAATGGGCCCTGTAGCCTCCACAGTGCTGAAGGGAACTTCTGAAACAGAGTATACATAATCAGAACATCTGCACATGTGTTACTACGCCAAGCACTTCGTTTGCAGGCAGTGTCGAGTTTGATTTGGAAGCATATTCAACATGTGCGTTTCGTACAAATACCGACCGCGTATGATGTTATCTACGAAATAGCCTTATGAAATATAGTTGATGTATAGCTTTCAGCGAAAGCTATCTCAAGCCTTCGTATACTTATGGATGTAGCTCTGAAGGGGCAAATATCTGTAATCCATGTTAAGCTATTCTCCAAATCCCATTACTTGATTTGCCTCATCTGGATAGCAGTTTGCTTTTATACCGTGAACAGTTGTACTGAACTGATCGTTGCTTGAAACTTGAAAGCAGAAAAAAAGCAGCCCGTAAGTACCTGTCCATTCTAGGTAACTCTGCCTGGCTGCAGTGTTGGATAACCGTAGCTTTTCATGAAAGCACGTGCCCTTAGAGTGAAGTGAGTTATAGAGTAGCTGCTTGTCCCTGGTTAATGATTTGTGCAGCAAGCTGTTTGGTGCAGTCCTTCAGAAGCGTGAAAAGTTGGGCCGGTTGGTTCATGGTTAGATGCGAAAAGAAACCAGCGAAACTCAAGACAAGGACGAAAGGAGAAGGCACAATCAAGCACACACCGTCGCCGGACTTACAACCAATTCATTGACGAATCCGCAAATGGGTTATACACCTCCTCCCGCGCACGCGCCACAACCTGAAGCCTATCATCTGCCCCATAATCAGCCACACCCTGAAAGAAACATCCACTCTTTTTCTGTGATATGCACAGAAGGTTCGCTTAAACAAACGTGCCCATTCTTTTTGATATGGTACGCCTCAAACAGTTCGCGTTCAATTTTTGATTCACCCCCTGCCTAGAATACAGGTCTGTCGAAACAAAGGTTCGCAACCGTTGCAATCCCTCACATGCAACGCTAAGTTGCTGCCTGTGCCCAGTCGTACACAGTAGGCATGCTCTTTGAGGCGTTCATTTGGACACTGCCCAGTCTGGCCGATATAAACATGCGCGCAAGTCGCGGGAATGGAATACACTACACCCACGCTACACTTAGTGAAAACAGTTCGATGACTAGTGTTGCAGGCAGGTCGGCGCTCGCCGCCTGAGATACGGGCACAAAGGCCAGAAAGCTTGCGTGGTGCTTTGAACACTAGGTTCACGCCAAACTTCCGCGATACTCGTTTTAGACCGTGAGACGTCCTGTGAAAATACGGCATCACCTCGATGTTTCTTGTCTCATCTAGTGGCCGGGCCTGTGGTTTTCTTATTTTTCTTGCCAACGTTTCGCCGACCGACAACAAAATGCTAGCGGGTGTGAGAGTTATAAGAGTGTTAAAGCAAACGAGCGAATGACCGATAGCAAAAACAAACAATTTCTTTGCGAGAATCAATTAGCACGCGCACACATACAAGCTCACTTTAGGAGAGAACTAGAATAACGTGAGAAGCAAAAGTGTCAGCAACCGCCCAATAGAACACTGCCACCGGACCCGTAGTAACGATTGCGTCAGCAAAATTTTTCGTTTTTTTTTTATCAGTGTATGGCCTTAAGCTGTTCGCTCAAGAAACATCCCAGTCAGAAATTTCTGGTTCGAGGTGCGGAGGTAACTCCTCACGAACGAGGCCTTCCGATTGAACCCGCGCATCAGTCTGGCTGTTCGGTATTTCAAATAAGAGGTTATCTCGTTTTCATCTGCCATCAAGATCGCCCAGTCGGGAACTACGTGCTTTGCCTTGCATTCTCAAGGTTTCAGTGATCAGGCGTCTTACATCACTGACGACTTCAGAACCTGTCCAATGATTCAACGAAATGTTGAATGGCCGATAATCTTACTGTTAAGTCAGCGACACTCTGCGCTAATGCATTCAGCTTTGTCGTTAGGTCTGCAAGAGCATTACGGTGACGGCGATCAAACTTCCCAGAAAGATTGTAATTACAGTGTCCATGGTTTAACGTCCCAAAACCAGAATATGATTATAAGGGACCATAAGTTTGGACCATATGCTCTTCTTTAACGTGCACTGACATCGCACAGTACACCGGCCTCCAGCATTTCGCCTTCATGGAAATGCGACTGCCGCGGCCGGAACTGATTCTCAGAAACATTAGCGATGGCATCGAGTATTGTTGTAACTGCGGCGCGCTTTAGGGGGCCAGGCTGTCGTATGCTGTCGTCGTCGCTTGGCGTAACGCTCAATGTGTAGCATATTGAGCGCGCGCAAGTGCCAAGGAGTTCTTCATCTTGTTGTTGTTGGAGCGCCTTGATGTTGAAAAGTGAGTGCGCACTCGCGCCATAGAGAAGTCTGCTTCCTTTTGTTCTTCGAGCGCCCTGATGATTACCAGTTATGATAATCAGCCAAAAACTAGTGCTCTTGCGCTAATGAAGGCAAAACCACGTATAAACATAGAATAAAAAAAAGGAAGCAAGCGCGAAATAGAAAGACAGAAAAAGGGAAAGGATACAGCAAGAAAGACAAAAATAGTTAAAAGAGAGAGGAAGGGATGAATAGAAATAACGAGAAAAAAGACAGAAAATGAAACGGAGAAACACGAAAAGAAAGAAAGAGAGGTGGAAAGAAAAAGAAAAAAAGACAAGAAACAAGGCTACCCAGCTCCACATTTCCCTCAGGCTTGGCACTCGTATAGTGCGAAGCTGCCTTCATTTTTTTTTCTTTCGTTAGTTGTGGGACCTGGGTTTAAGTACCTCCAATAGAGGAGTAGCTGTGTGACAAGCATGCATTAGCATAGGCACTCATTGAATAAACTTCCACACCTTACCAGGCAGGCCCGTAGCCAGAAATATTTTTCGCGGGGGGCCCACCTGTTAAAAACCTTGAAAACGAGCTATTTTCATTATTTATTCTTGGTAAAACACGCTCCTTCATCCAAATTTCGGGAAGCCCCCCCCCCCCCCCTCTGGCTACGGGCCTGTTACCAGGTATTCGTGTTTACACATATCCGCCCGTATTTTTCAAGAGAAAGCCTTAAATGCTTTCTCAAACGCGAAAATCGATCGGTGTTCCGCGTCGCCATCACCCGTCGGCGTCGTCAGCGCGAGTGATACAAAAAATTGTGGTCAAGCGATGACGTCATCTTGATGTCACATGAGGCAACTTCAAGTGATGACGTCATCATATGACGTCGTAGCTTGGTCAAACGAAGCGCGATCACGGAGGCAATGCGAAATCGAAGGACACTTTGTAAATTCCGAAGTGTGTCCGGCGAAAGTCAGGGGCCATTCGACTGACTATGCCATCTTTTTTTAAGCTCCCAGTGGAATCGCGCACAAACGGAATGTGTGCGTGTTTCCCTTTTTTTTAATTTTTACCACGAATCGCAGCGAGAAGCGAGACTAATCTGCCTGCGTTTCGCATGCGTTCGTGTTCTCGCACTTTGTGCATTGTGCAGACGTCATCCGCGTTCCAGCGCTCATAAGGGTCATTTATCATCCCGCGCGAGCGGGCAGGCCATAGCTGGCACCGTTCCAGGGGGGCCGGACACTGGTCACCGGACGCCGCGAGTATGATATTAAAGGCTTTCACCTTAAAAAAAAACAGGCGACATGCTTCCGATACTGGAGGCGGTGGAAATCCACGCTAGGTACTTACACAAGCTTTCGAAGGGTGGCCGGGCATGATCAATGCATCGACTGAGGAGAAAAAGAAAAAAAAAGCTTTGCCTTGCAGTTAGGTGAGTGCA